>PVLC010005413.1:37892-67271 GCA_004027655.1 Graphiurus murinus
TCCCAGCATTCGGGAGGCTGAGACCGGAGGATCCGGGTTCGCGGCCAGCCTCAGCTACCTAGTGAGGCACTCCGCAACTTAGTGAGACTCGGTTTCAAAATAAAGAATAAAAAATGGGGCTGGGGGTATAGCTCGGAGGTAGAATGCCCCTGAGTTCAATCCCCAGTACCGCCAAAAACAAACAAACAAACAAACAAAACAAAGACTCTCCCAGCCTCTGGCTGCAGTGCACTGGGATGGAGCAGCTGGCTTGGTGGGAAGTGTCTCCTCCTCTCAGTATCATCTCTACCTACACTTTGTGCTATACCTGGAGGCCCTGGCTCTGGAGAAGAAACTCCCCTCCTCCCCAGATAAGGATGGGGCCATCACCTGGCTCCTGAGGATGAGTGGAGGGAATGTGTATCACTTCCAGTTGACCCCTGATTTCAGTCGCATCTGTCTTCTGTAGTGCAGCTGTGGAGTGTCTGGGGAGTTCACGTGTTCAAGCTCAAGGATTTAGTCTTTGGGGAGCCTGGCATGAATGGGCTTGTTTCTTACCTCTCCTGGCCCTGCTCTTCTCTTGCATCTCCCAAAACTGTGATGAACCCTCACTCTTTGCTGTGGTCTTCTCTCTCATGTTCTGATACCATTTTGATTCCTTTATTCTTATTTTGATGAGGTTTTGGGAGAAAGCAGGAATAAAAGCATGTGTTCAGTTAATCAGCTGTAACTGCACATCTTCTCCCATCAGCAACCCTCCCCTGGCAGCAGGCCTTGTTACACCTACGCATTCCAGTCCCCTACTTGTCTCTCCCACTGAAACCACCTCCCACTCTTCTGATTGTTCTCTTGGCTTTCAGGTCACCTACCTGCCTGCCTGCCTGCCTGCCTTCCTTCCTTCCCTCCCTCCTTCCTTCCTTCCTTCCTTCCTTTCCTTCCTTCCTTCCTTCCTTCCTTTACTGAGGATTGAACCCAGGGGGGGCATTCTACCTTTGAGCTACACGCCCAGCCCTTTTTTATGTTTTGCTTTGAAACAGGGACTCACTAGGTTGCTGAGTCTCACTAAGTTGCTGAGGCTGGCCATGAACCTACAATCCTCCTACCACGTCCTCCCAAGTACTGGGATTACAGGTATGTGCCATCACACGTATGTGTGTGTGTGTGTGTGTGTGTGTGCGCGCGCGCGTATGTGGTACAGCGACTTGAATCTAGGAGCATTCTACCTCTGAGCTACACCCCCAGTCCTATTTTATTTATTTATTTATTTTTGCAGTACTGGGGATTGAACTCGGGCATTCTACCTCCAAGCTACACTCCAGTCCTATTTTTTATTCTTTATTTTCTTTTTTTTTTTGGTACTAGGGATTGAACTCAGGGGCATCCTACCTCCAAGCTATACCCCCAGCCCTAATTTTTATTCTTTATTTTGAAACCGGATCTCACTAAGTTGCAGAATGCCTACTAGGTAGCTGAGGCTGGCCACGAACCCAGATCCTCCAGTCTCAGCCTCCCAAATGCTGGGATTACAAGCGTGTGCCACCACGCCCGGCTTTATGCAATTTCTCAGTGTTTTTCTGTGTAT
Source organism: Graphiurus murinus (assembly GCA_004027655.1). Lineage (NCBI taxonomy): Eukaryota > Metazoa > Chordata > Mammalia > Rodentia > Gliridae > Graphiurus > Graphiurus murinus. Next base: position 39,454 of record PVLC010005413.1, read on the forward strand.
GTCATTATATTTTGAATTTATTTATTAGTTTGTTTGTTTGTTTATTTATGCAGTACTGGGGATTGAACTCAGGGGCATTCTACCTCCAAGCTACACCCCCAGTCCTATTTCTTTATTTTGAAACAGGGTCTCACTAAGTTGCAGAGAGCCTCACTAAGTAGCTGAGGCTGGCCATGAACCCAGATCCTCTGGTCTGAGCCTCCCAAGTCCTGGGATTACAAGTGTGTGTCACCATGCTCAGCTTTTTATTTCTATTTTGAAACAAAGTCTTGCTAGGTTGATGAGAGTCTCACTACTTGCTGAGGCTGTCCTCGAACCTTCGATCCTCCTGCCTCAGCCTCCCATGTACTGGGATTACAAGTGTGTGCCACCATGCCCAGCTTTTTTTTTAAGTACTGGGAATTGAACCCAGGGGCATTCTACCTCCAAGCTAAATCCCCAGACCATTTACTTATTTATATTTATTTATCCATTCACTTATTATTTTATGTGCTTTTATTGGTGCATTATCATCTCACATCGCCATTTTATTTTTATTTTTTTTAACAAGGTTTCACTAGGTTGCTGAGAGTCTTGCTAAGTTGCTGAGGCTGTTCTCAAACCTGTGATTCTCCTGTCTCAGCCTCCCGAGTTCTGAGATTGCAGGCGTGAGCCACCACACTCCATTCCTCTGTTTTCTTTCGAGACTCCCTTCCTCAGTCTGCTTCTTCAAGTCAGGCTTCATCCTAGGCCCTTGTTCGTCCCCTCTACCCATCAGCCATGCTGATCTCATTCGTCCCCAAACCTTTGTCTTCCATGACACCCAGGGCATTCCCTCCAGACTTATTCAATTGCTTTCTAGGTGTAACAATAAAAGTTTATATGGGAGTCTTGACCTGCACAGCGCCGATTACTGTGCTCAGCTCTCTGCACCCGACAGCCCGTGCTCACACCACCCTTCCTCCTGAAAGCCCAAACACACCTGGCAGCGTCACCATCTAGCTGCTACCCAAGCTAGAACCCTGCACCTGCTCATATATGTAAATATTAAATATATATGATACTGTGGTTATTTATGTAAACATATATAAATATATTTTATATACATATGTATACTTCTATATATAGAAAATTTCATATATACATATATATATATATACACACACACATATATATGAGAGAGAACAGATATTCTCAACGCTTGACTTCAGTAATTACCAATACGTGGCCAGTATACTTGTTTCATGGTGACCTCTACTTCTTCCCCTTCCCAGCTTCTTTTTATGGATTCCCTAGGCACTGTGCCAGTCCGTCAGTAAAGATTTCAGGATGTACGTCTAGAACATGGCGCCTTGGGAAGTTCTTTGGCTCCCCTCCATATCTTACTGCTAACCTCAATTGGCGATGACCTCTGAAAGGTTCCCAGCCTTCAAGCGCTCTATCACTGCACCCCTGGTTCTGTCACCTCCAGTCTGGGATCCCCTCTTCCCTGCACCCATGCTCCAGCCGCGCTGAAGTCCTTGCAGCTTCCTGAAGAGGCTGTGACATGATGACTTGTTGGACATGTTGCCCGTGCTGCCCGATGCCCTTCCCTCACCTCTCTCCTAGGCCTGTGTGCTAACCTTCAGGTCGGTGACCAGGTTCGATAGCCCTCCCGGTGTCCTGGCTGTGCTTTGAGAGCACCTCTGTCACAAGGTGTGTCCTGCAGTGGACTGGGAGCACCCCAAGGGAAATCAAGTATTTTCCCTGTGTCCCCAGAACCTGGCATGGTACCTGGGGTAAAGTAGGTCTCATGTAATTGTAGAGTGAATGAGTCGATCAATCAAGAGTCATTTTAGAGAAAAAAAATGAAAATATTAAACTGCAAGGGAGAGAGTAAACTGGGGAGACTTGAGGAGAGGCTGGGGATGCAGCGGGACCGGAGCTCCGCAGCCTCAGGCTGGGGCCTGAGGACAGCAATGTCAGTGACGTAAGTGGGGGAAACTTGGAAAGTTTTTTTTGACAGGTGATAGTGAAATAGAAAATTCTGATTATGTTAAACGCAACAATGTACTGGCAGAACAGCAGTAATACACCGTGATTTATGAATAAAAAGGTGCAGCCAGGTGCAGTGGCGCATACCTTGTAATCCCAGTACTTGGGAGGCTGAGACAGGAGGATTGCAAGTTCTTGGACAGCCTCAGCAACTTAGACTGGGGGTATACCTTGAAGCATCCCTGGGTTCAATCCCTGGTACCACACACACACACACACAAAAAAAAAAAAAAATAAAGAAAGAAAAGCCAGGCATTGTGGTGCATGCCTGTAATCCTAGTACTTGGAAAGCTGAGACAGGAGAATCACAGGTTTGAGGACAGCTTCAGTAACCTAGTGAGACCCTGTTGCAAAATAAAAAGGGATGGAGTATAGCTCAGAGGTACACTTCGTGGGTTCAATCCCGAGTACCAAGAAGAAGAGAAGAAGAAAAGGAGGGGGAGGAAAAAGAAGAATGTTCCTGGCATGGGTGGAAGACAGCACTGAAGTGGCAAAGAAGGGGCGTACAGGAGAGTAGTGACGTGCTGTGCAGCAAAGTAGACTCCAAAGAGGAGCGCTTTCTTGTGTTAGCAGCATGCACAGAGACATGCTACATTTATTTATTTATTCATTTATTTATAATAGTGTGGATGAGCCGGGTGTGGTGGCACACGCTTGTAATCCCAGCATTTGGGAGGCTGAGACTGGAGGACCTGGGTTCTTGGCCAGCCTCAGCTACCTAGTGAGGCTACCTTAGTGAGACTCTGTTTCAAAAAAAAGAATAAAAAACAGGGCTGGGGGTATAGCTCGGAGGTAGAATGCCCCCGAGTTCAATCCCCAGCACTGCCAAAAAAAAAAAAAAAAAAAAAAAAAAAAAAAATAGTGTGGATGGAGACGGGGTGGTAATGCATGTAAGTATACTATAACCATTTATACCTGAATTCCATGAGTTAATACACTAAATGAGCTAATATTGGGCTGGGGGTGTAGCTCAGTGGCAGAGCACTTGCCTAGTATGCATGAGGCCCTAGTTTTCATCCCTACCACTGCAAAAAGTAAAAAACAAAACAAAATGAGCCGGGCGTGGTGGCGCACGCTTGTAATCCCAGCATTTGGGAGGCTGAGACTGGAGGATCCGGGTTCGCAGCCAGCCTCAGCTACCTAGTGAGGCACTCCGCAACTTAGTGAGACTCAGTTTCAAAATAAAGAATAAAAAATAGGGCTGGGGGTTTAGCTCGGAGGTAGAATGCCCCTGAGTTCAATCCCCAGTACCGCAAAAAAAAAAAAGAAAAAAAAAAAAAACAAAACAAAATGAAACAACAGGTAATACAGAGTGTGGGTGTGAAAAGCACTGGGATCTCAGCGGGTGGTCTTCATCTCCTTACTATCTGATCTTTTGTAAGTTGGGGTCTTCCTCCCTCCCTGCACTGTCCCAGAAGATGCCAGCCCTCCTTTTGCCCACAATATATCTGGAGCTCTGACAATCTCTGTCCTTACTGGAGACGGACTGGACTGAGACTTCGACTGAGGAATCGTGTAGGGAGGTGGTAGCTGCAGAGACAGATACAGTTGGTTCTGCCAGGAAGGAGCCATAGCGGGAGGACGGAGTCGTGGAGTGAGTCTTGGAAGATGCTCCGGGCTCGGGAGGAGCAATCAAAGGACACTGGCCACCCAGGCAGAGAGCCAAGAGGAGGGGTGTGGAGCAAGAGGAAGAGGGGGGCTGTGAATCTCCGCAGTAAGGGAAAGTGGCAAGCAGGTCGACAAAGACAGATTCCCAAGGAGCCGCTGGGTGAGAGCAGGGTAACGAAGTCAGTCTCCCATGGGAGGGGGAGCGTGTGATAAGGGGCAGCGGCCCCTATGAGTTCACATGAAAGGCTCCTGGCTGAGGGCACAGGAGGGTTCAGCAGAGAAGCAAGAGGCTGAACCGGGGGAGGACACGGGGAGGTGAGGAACAGAACTCACTGGACAGACGGAGAGTTACAAGTGTACTCAGCCCCAAGAAGGACGAAGGCTGGGTGCAAGTGGGGGTTCAGGACCCTTTCAATATACAGACTCTCTTGTGGGGGAAACACATGCTCTCTCCTACCCCGTGGTGGGGATTTCAGACCCGCCTTCTGATATAAGTGAGCCGAAGCCCCGTCCCCTTTTCCCTCCCAACCTCCAGTCAGTGGACAGAACTGAAAACCACTTTGTGCTTCAGCTGTGCTGCCCAGTATGGCAGCCACCAGCCACCTGCAACTTCATAAATTCAAATTATTCTAATTAAATACAATTAAAATGCAGCTTGTGGGGCACACCAGCCACGTTTCAAATGCTCAACAGGCTCACATGGCAGCAGATCAAGAATGTCCCCATCAGAGAAAACAACACTGCTTTGGAGTCGTGGGGGTGTCACCTTCTGTTTCAGAGGGAGCGCTCGGCTCCTTCTGCCTTCCCAGAACTTCCCTTTCTAGCCCTGGACAAGGAATCACCCAGATCCTGTGTGTGTGTGGGGGGCTGGACTTCCTCACCCTCCACGCTAGCCCTTGAGCACATACACTCTGCTGTGTCCGCTTAGGGCCATCTGCTGTGGCTGCCTCTGCGGCGAGCACAGGCCTGCTGGCCACTCTCCTGCTGGTCTTTTGCTCTGGCCTCTGCACCCTGATCTGTCCACTTGGCCATCGCCCTCTCCCCCCACAGGGCACCTTGTCCTCCTTCCTCTGGCTCCCCAGGGACCAGCAGCGGCCAGATGCCTGACTACCTGGGAAGTCTGTTGGACCTCAGGGCAACATCCCTCGGTTGGTGGGAAGCAGAGGGTGAGCAAAGCCGGGAACACCGAGGCCAAGCCCAGGGTTTCCGGGGCAACTGTGTCCTGGGCACGCTTCTAAACTCCTCTTGGCTGGTGCTTCATGCCCTTCCCAACACAGCATTCCTTTTACGGGAAATGCATGACCAAGCCCTAGGTCTCCTTCCACGAGCAGGGAGACTGGCAGGGGCTAGACACTCCACTCTCCTCGGACACTCGTCCCCGGAGGCTGCCCTTCCTGGGCACCCTCCTGTGGCCACTCTGCCTCCGGTCACAGCCCTGGGTGAGCACTTCCTAGCATTGAAGTGGAAAGTGAGGACAGTTGTGACAGCGAGTACTCTGCTCGTGGAAATCCTTCAAGTCCCCCACGGAGCTGAGGGTGGAGAAAACCAGACTGTGCCCACAGAGGGTCTTCTGCCACATGCCCTCCATAGCTCCGACCCCTGGGAAAGGCTTCCACCTCTGTGCTCAACATGCAGGCCTATCACTGACTCAGCAGACACGCCCCACCCTTCAGATGACCCTAGTGGCCCTCGATCCACAGAGTTGGGGGCAGAGGACCAGCAACCAGCCTAGCTGACCTCACTTACACCTCTAGCCCACCCCCACAGACCACACCTGGCGCTCTCCAGGAACTAAGCCTGAGCATCACCGGGAGGGTCCCTAGCTCCTTTACTTTATCCAGAGGCCCCTGGGTTGGACAGTGTCGTCGGGCAAGATCTTAGCGTGGCAGTCCCAGGAACCTCTTCCAACTCCTGCCCAGTCCCCCTGCATCCCACGTCTACTCTGCCTCCTGCCTTCCTAGCCAGCCGCTCGGCAGCTCCTTTTCACTACTAGACTCGGGAGAAAGGTCTTATTTAAGCAGCCGGCGGGCCAGCCAACTCAGAAGCAGCAACATGTCCTAAGATGGTCAAAGCAAAGTCCACAGGTTTGGCTGGAGCTCAACTCCTGCAGGAAGGGGGAGAACCCTGCAGGGAGGACGAGCTTGGCTCTCCTCGCCGGCCCGGCCTCAGAGCCTTCCTTCTGTGGTGACTACTTACCATTCCACAGGACCTCCAGGGAGCTGGGGGACCGCGGGATAGCCTTGTTCTCCTTCACCACGGGGCTGACATAGGAAGCTAAGTAAGGGACAGATGTCCAGATCTATTAAAGGAAAGGCGGGATGGCCGTCAACAAACAAGACGCCTCACACACTTCCACACACACTCAGCAGTGTGCTCTCTACGGCCCAGCTAACCCTCTACTTGTCCTCCTTGTCACCGCCTCTCCCGTCCCCAAGATTTCTGCTGACCTCAGAGCACCATGTCAAGAGCCAGAGGAAATGGCCATGTCCAGAGCGGAGGATGGGAACTGCGGGACCTGAGCGGCTCTGGGGGTAACAGATTCCCTTTACTCATTACTGATAGTTGAGGAACTTCAGTTACAGGGCTGAGTGTTCGTGTTCTTAATTTGTAAAATGCCTACTAGCTGGGAGGAGGGTAAAAGGGTTGGACCAGTGAAATGGATGGATGGATGGATATTTATTTATTTATTTATTTATTTATTTTTGTGGTACTGGGGATTGAACCCAGGAGCATTCTACCTCCGAGCTACACCCCCAGTCCTATTTTTTATTCTTTATTTTGAAACAGGGTCTCATTAAGTTGCAGAGGGCCTCACTAAGTAGCTGAGGCTGGCTGCGAACCCGGATCCTCCTGTTCCAGCCTTCCAAGTACTGGGACTACAAGCGTGCGCCCCCACGCCCGGCTCTGGGTGGATATTTATTAAGTGCCTATGATGTGTCAAGCACGTGTTAAGCACTGGCCCCTCCCTCAGTGGCTGCACGCAGGGAGCCCCACTCTGCCAACGTCTGCTCACCTTGGCTGCGTTGACCAACCTCCAAGCGTTCAGCAGGCCGAAGCCATGCTGGTGGCTGTGGCTAAAGCCGGCCTCGTTGGTGAGCCAGTCTGCACGGCGATCCTCATACTGAAAGCAGAAGCCCCAGTCTCACCTCCACAGCCTGACTCTGGTCCCCTACCCACCTGCTGGCTGACCCAACCCACACCCTCCCACTGAGGCCCAGGCACGGATTCCCTCAAGGAAGCCAGGACGAAAGGGCAAAGCCTGCATGTTACCACCCCAGCGGCCTGCTTCTAGAGAGGGAGCCAGAAGAGGAAGTCAGTGCCGCTCTTCTCTACAGGTAAAATGGCATCCGCCGGAGAGGGACGAGTGGGTTTAGGTCTGTGGTCTCAACGGGGTCCCCGCACCAGTTCCTTGCATATGCCACTCTAGAAGGAACTTGGTACCTAACATTCGGGTCATCCAGAACTGAAGCCTGAACTGTCCGCCTGCCAGGGCCTCACCTGGGTGGCTGTGAAGACGATGATGTGCTGGATGTCCCGCCACGTGAGGCAGGGCCGCACCTGCAGCATGAGGGCTATCATACCAGCGGCCAGCGGCGCTGCGGCAGAGGTCCCCGTGTGGCCCTCGGTGCAGCCTGTGCCCTTCTGAAGGTCCCAGTCAGTGGTCACCTGCAGAGCGGCATGGGGGATGGGGAGGGGAGGAGTATGGACCTTGGACAAGCTCTCAGGCGGGCCCTTCCTTCATCAGAGGGGCCCACTAGCAAGGCGAGACAAAGGAGACCCTTGCTCCTTCTGGCCTCTACGGAGCCTCTGCATAATCAAGGTGAGAGCTGCTCCTGAGAGACGGCTGGGGGGAGGAGACAGAGACACGCCGGGGATTTGGGTGCAAGCAAGAGTTTTCTGATTCTTGCTCCTCTAATTTTCTGGCTTCCATTCCCAACTTTCCCATCCCTGCAGCCCTCTAATCCCTGTAACCATGCAAGACAGGAGAGGCGCCAGGGGAGCTGCTGGGCCCCCGCTGGGGCCAGGGCAACAGGGCAGCACTCCCAGGGTCCAACATGGCAGCTCAGTGACAGGGCTGAGTAGCATTGGTGGACACGCAAGCTGTGTGCTCGCAGGAAGACAAGCTCTGTCCTCGCCCATCCTGCCTCGGCGTGGGCTCGTGTCTCCACGGCCCCCCGATCTGTCAGTTGTGCATAAGGCGAGCCGCTTCCCTGCTCTGGCCGGTGGCTTGCCTGAGCTCCCAGGAGTCCCCTCCCTCCTGCCCCCCAACTCCTGGAGGTGCAGCGGGGAAGAAGGCCTGCTGGTATCAGGTTCCGCTCACGTCCCAGCAATGCTGGAGCCACTGCGTCTGGCTGAGGAGGGCCCTACCCACGCTGCCTCAGGATGTGGCACCAGACGCCTCACACACGGTGCCCATGCAGGCAGGAGAATTCCCTTCTCCCCAACTTCTTCTGGGTCAGATGCCAGGATGCCGACTTCTGCCAAGAGCTATCCTTTCTCCATTGTACTCACTGCTGTGCTAGCAGCTGCCAAGAGCTGTGATCTCCACCAGACACCATGCGCTCCCAGAAGGAAGGTACAAACACCCTCTGAGTTGTGGTCTCAGTGAGGTGGGATGCCTGGCCAGGGACAGGGAGCAGATTGGCTTTTCCTGCTAAGAAAACGGCCTCACGAGACAGTTCCTGTGCAGCTGTGAAGCCCGTGAATGTGCTGCAGGTATCCATGCAGCGGCAAGAAAGTCTGGAGAAGCTCACAGGCAGCCAAACGGTGGGAAGCCCAGGCCCCGGCCCCTGCCCGGCGCCCAGCTGCCCTGGCCACTGCATGGAAACTGCAACAGGAGGTTTCCAAGGCAAGGCCATTCCAAAGACAAGAACTTGGCTAAATAAACTCTCTTCTTGTTTCGTACAAATCACAGTCAGACAGAAGGTGGGGGCAGGGATGAGAGGCTGAGTTAAGTCCAGGGGGAAAACCAGGCTCTACCAGCAACAGTTCCAATTATGTTTTGGAGCTTCCTGGGAGCCTGTGTGGGGCAGGGGTGAGCTGGGTCCACCAGAATCCTGGGGTTTAGAGCACCTACTTTTCCTCCTAATCCAGCCTGGCCTGGGATGGGGCACCCCAGGTGCATGTACCCCAGGCTGCAGAGCAAAGCCTCTCTTGCATTAATGTCAGCCTACTCCCTTTTCCCTTCTTGTGGGGGAGGAGGGGGGAGGGGCCAACTGGCACAGAGCCTTGGAACATTGTGTTGACCAAAAGTCACTTACTGGCATAACAAAATTTTAGTTTTGGAAAATGAACTTGACCCTGCAGGAAGACAAAGCAGCCTAATTCCCAGGAGCCCCAGAGCCTTCTCAATCCTGCCACTGGGGAAATCTGACTCCAGCGGGCTCTGGCCCAAGCTCCTGACTAAAGCCTCCTCTACCCGCCATCCACTGTCATGGGCAAGGGGGGCAGGCAGAGCTTGTGGACGATGGTCCAAAGGTCCATTGCTGGGATGGAGCCTCGTCCAGCCAGGCAGCCAGAATGAGCAGCAGCCCTGAATCCTTCAAGGGCTCCCTGGGCTGGTACAGCTCCGGGCCCTACTCCAATCTCATGCTCTGGCTCCACTGACAGCTCTAGGCAAGAGAGCTATGGTTGACAAGAGATGGTCCACTGGCTCCCTTTCTCACCCATACCACAGACACCACTGACTGCTCCTAAGGACCAGCGTGATAGAGCTCACGTATTTATCTAAGGACTGAACAGCAATGCCATGATGACCTTTTTAAGCCCACAGAAAGTAGCATAAGCCCAAATCCTACCATAGGAAGACATTTCAAAGAAAACTATTTGAAATGCCACGCTTGTTTCTATAACAATAAGTATACTGTCCCAAGTTAAAAATTTTAAGATAAAGACCATTCACCCATTCACGCGGCTCTATGCAAAGTCCTTGGTGGTTGCCCAGCGAGGGGCACACCTTAAGACATACAGATATGTGAGGACATGGGAGCCGGCAGGGCAGGGCAGGGCAGCAGGGGGCGTGAAGGGCCTGGGAGGCTCACAATGCTCCGGAGCATCTTGTCCCCGCCGCTGAAGGTGACCGCCAGCATCGAGGCACACTCCTCTGCGTAGAAGGGCATCCGTCCCTCCTCGTCCACGGCACCTGGCAGAGAGGAATGGGCGCCCAGGTGAAGAGCTGGCCCTGCAGCAGGGACATGATAATATCAGAGCTGCCTTTGAGTTATTATCTGGGGGCCGTCTTGAGTGTAGAAAGTGGTGAGTCATCTCAACGCCCACACTCGTCAGCTCAACAGGAAGCCTCAGGTGGCAGAGGGCACCCCGCACCCTCGCACCATTCTCCAGTAGGCCTCAGGGTAAAACTGAGGGTCTTCCGCCCTCCACCTGGTCATTCATTCTCTCATTTACCAAGCAGCTACTGTGAGGCACACACTGTGTTAAACATTAAGACAATCTGGAAAAGGCCACATCCTGGTCTCAAGGAACCTACAGTCAGGTAGGAGTCCAGTAAGTAAACAAATGCAGTTGGAATGGCAAATCCTCTGATTAGAGTTCAGGCAAAGGGCACTCATTTTTGGCCAGTGGGGAGTCAGGGAAGGCTTCAAGCAAGAGGCAAGCGGGCCATGGAAAAGAGAGGCCAGAGCAGAGGCCTGGCCAGTCCTGGGGGATGGAAGGAAGGGGTCAAGGGGATGGAACAAGGTGTTCCCAGGGAAGCCAAGAGCTCTTATGGCAGGGCTTGTTCTTTTTTTTTTTTTTTTTTTTTGTGGTATTGGGGATGGAACCCAGGGGCATTCTACCTCTGAGCTATATCCATAGTCCTATTTTTTATTCTTTATTTTGAAACAGGGTCTCACTAAGTTGCAGAGGGCCTCACTAGGTAGCTGAGGCTGGCCGCGAACCCGGATCCTCAGGTCTCAGCCTCCCAAGTACTGTGGTTACAAGCGTGCACCATCACGCCCAGCTAGGGCTTGTTCTGTCTGTGCTGAAGAGACACTTGTGCACGTACATTCAGATAGACACTGAAGCTCTCTCACAAACACAGAGAACCACCAGTCCCTACCTATGGTGACCGTGTATATGGAGTTGGCGTAGCCATCATAGTTGCAGTTGTCGTTGTGCTGCCCTCCGTTGCCACTGGCTACCACGAAGATGCTCCCAAAGCCCTGGCGGCCAGCCATCACCCCGTGTTGCAAGGCAGCCTACGGAACAAAACTGTTAGCACGCTGGCTGAGGAGCCCAGGGAAGGTGGCCTCTGAGACCTGTCACCCTCTCCTCCCCTTCTAAAGAAAAAGGAATAGCCAGGAGTGGTGGCACATGCTTAAAATCCCAGTACTTGGGAGTATAAGTATATTATAAGCACTTGGCAGGCTGAGAGAAGGATCGCAGATTTGAAACCAGCCTTAGTAAACTTAGTGAGGCCATCAGCAACTTACTGAGACCCTGTTTCAAAATAAAAATAAAATTGGGCAGGGGGTGTGGCTCAGAGGTAGAATGCCCTGAGTTCAATCCCTAGTACCACTAAATACATAAGCCAATCAATCAATAGATGAAAATAATGAGAAAGGGGCAAAGGTTCAAAAGGTACAGGGCATGGGAAAACAAATTTAGAGATGGGCACAAGATGGGGAGGGGGCCGGGAGTTGAACATCTGATGGATGCACCCTCCTCTCAGATGACAGAGCGGGGACACGTCACCCACCAGCAGTGTCCCCATCGCTAGCCTGCCCGTGTTAGCTGTGCTCCTCCTGAAAGGAGGGGAAGGACTGGGCTGGGGGGAAAGAGATCCACTGGTGGTAGTGCTTCCAGGACTGGTGAAGAAGGCATCCCAGGCCTCATTTTCATGTGGTTTCATTTCATTACCTTTCCAAGTTGATGGGGGCCATCCACAGTCTTCCCATCATCATCTGGGCCCCAGCTGTCGAGAAAGAGCCATGGAGAAGAGCCGGAACCAGGCTGTAGCTCCCCAACCACGGCCTCTCAGTCTCACCTGGCTGCCCTTCCGTCTGCAACTCCCCTCCCAAGGTTTCCAGTTCAGGACTCCCACGGTGTGTGTGTGTGCGTGCGCGTGTGTGTGTGTGTGTGTGCGTGCGTGCGTGTGTGTTGTATCCCTTCTCCAAAGGAGACAACAGAAGTCTATGCTAAGGTTCTTCTTTGCCATGGAAATGCCTCATTTTCGACTATTTTATCCTGCCCCTAAAAGTCCTTTCTCCGGCCCCAGAGAGCAGGAGATGGTACACAGAAAGGAACAGGGTCACCCCCCCCCCATAATCTAGAGATCCACTGCGAAGCCTGATGGCTGATGGCACCCACACAGGGCTGTTCAATGGGGTTAGCTCTTGGTTCTTAGGCTGAAGAGCTCTCTCTTCTTTGTCCACGAGGAAATATATCTTGTGTGTGATGTCAAGGATTGAAGAGAGGTGCAGGTTAGGGGAAGAACAGGACCATCAATGCCATGGGCCCCCAAGCCCAGGTCCCCCTCTAGCCCACCAGAGCCATAGCGATTCAGCTTACCCAGGGTGGAGAGAAAAGCCCACTTTCTCCCAGGGGACTGGCAAATAAATAAATGTGAGGCAGGCCTGGAGCCCTCCTCATGGGGCAGTCTCATTCCTAGGGAGACAGGGCTTAAGACGAAGTGCCCCACAGAGGGGAGTCTGGAGGAATGAGCATAATGGCCTTATTAGCTGAGCCTACTCAGGGGCTCCTGCTCCAACCTGCCTGAGTTCAGCCCGTTTGTTTTTCTGTCCTTCCGTGGAAGGACTCATCCCAGGTGCTCCTGCCCGCCGCCCTCTCACCTGCAGCTGTAGATGTCATTGATCTGATAGTGCTTGTTGAATGCCACCGCTTCCATGCTGTCTGTGAGTGGTCCGTCCAGTACTCGGATCCCTAGGCATTGAAGGCACACCATCCCTCACTAATGCTGGCCCACAAGAGACTGGCAACAGTGCTGGTCCCCAAATGGGGGACTGAGCGATGGAGGGATGGAGCTACATGTGGGAGGCTTACTCTTCCTTTCATATTCTTGTACATTTTGAATTCTGTGTGTGTGTATGTGTTACTGGGTGTTGAACCCAGGGACATTCTACTTCTGAGCTACAGCCACAGCCCTATTTTATTTTTAAATTTTAAAACAGGGTCTCACTAGCCGGGCGTGGTGGTGCATGCTTGTAATTCCAGCATTTGGCATTTGGGAGGATGAGACTGGAGGATCCGGGTTCTCGGCCAGCCTCAGCTACCTAGTGAGGCACTCTGCAACTTAGTGAGACCCTGTTTAAAAATAAAGAATAAAAAATAGGGCTGGGGGTATAGCTCGGAGGTAGAATGCCCCTGAGTTCAATCCCCAGTACTGCAAAAACAAACAAACAAACAGGGTCTCACTAAGTTGCAGAGGGCTTTTCTAAGTTGCTGAGGCTGGCTGAGAACCTGTGATCTTCCTTTCTCAGCCTCCCAAGTACTGGGATTATAAGCATGTGTCACCATGCCCACCTGTACATTGAATTCTTTTTTTTTTTTTTTTTTGGTACTAGGGACTGAACCCAGGGGCATTCTACCTCTGAGCTACACTCCCAGCCCTTTTTATTTGTTATTTTGAAACACGGTCTCACTAAGTTGCTAAAGGCTTTACTAAGTTGCTAAGGCTGGCTTCGAACCTGCGATCCTCCTGTCTCAACCTCCCAAGTACTGGGATTATAGGCATGTGCCATCATACCCAACTCATTTGGAATTTTTATACCACATGTATGTATGCATTACTTGTCCAAAATTATTATTATTTTTTTATACCGAGGGCCTCATACATGCTAAGCAAGCTCTGTGCCACTGAACTACACTCTCAGCCTTTTTTTTTCTTTTTCATTTTGATACAGGGTCTTGCCAAATTGTCCAAGCTGGCTTCTGCAATTTACAATCTTCCTGCTTCAGCCTCCTGAGTAGCTGGGATTACAAGCACATGCCATCATGCCCAGCCAAAATATCTTTTATTGTCAGACTGGAACTTGGGCGTTAATAATCCTGAGGTTTGGTGGGAAAAGCCAAGCTAGAATGTAGGTAACCAAGATTCCTTCCCTTTTTTTTTTCAGTACTGGGGATTGAACCAGGGGCATTCTTTCTCCAAGCTACACTCCCAGCCCCATTTTTTAATTCTTTATTTTGAAATAGGGCCTCACTAAGTAGCTGAGGCTGGCTGCGTACCTGCAATCATCCTGTTTCAGCCTTCCAAATACTGGGATTACAAGTGTGTGCCACCCCGCCCGGCTTCCCTTTGTTATCTTTACCTTTCTTTTTTGTGTGTGTGGTACTGGGGATTGAACTCAGGGGCATTCTACCTCCGAGCTACACCCCCACCCCTATTTTTTTTTTTAATTCTTTATTTTGAAACAGGGTCTCACTAAGTTGCGGAGTGCTTCACTAGGTAGCTGAGGCTGGCCGCGAACCCAGATCCTCCAGTCTCAGCCTCCCAAATGCTGGGATTATCTTTACCTTTTAAGTAAACACCTAGCACAGTGCTTGAGTCATAAAGGCTGTCCAGCAAATGGTACTCCACACCACTATTGCCCCCTGGGATGCCTAATTTCTCCCTCTAAAATGGGGCTTTCAGAAAAGAAGAGGATCTGGAAGGTTTCTGGCCTCCTCTGAGGTCTCTCCTGCAGATGGCTTCTGCCCTCTGCTGGAGAATAAGAGAAATGCAGCCAGCCTATCGGGTCTGCAACTTCGGAAGCATTTATTAGCAAACAAGTGGAGGGTTTCCCAGTCACTCCCTCCACCTCCTCCTGCTATGACAGATTGAGAGGTGAGGGTGGCTCTATAGTTATAACCACCACCACGGAGGACTGGGCCACTCAGCTGTCTTGAAAGGATGAGGAGCTACTGACCCATGAGTGAGACTTGGGGCTGGGAGGCGGGCCTGTGGAACAGTCTTCCTAGACATAGGGGCTTTCGAGAAAGAACAGATGAGAAGGCACTGTGCAAATTATGAAAATGTGAAGATAATGTAGTCAAATAGAGCTTTACAGCAGTTTGGGTAGCTGATGAGGCATAGCTATGATCGGAAAAAGAGGAGACTGAGCAGGGAGGGGCTGGGGCTTCCGGCCCACATCAAGAGCATTTCCACCTTTGTATGTTTTTGTTTTGTTTTGTTTTTTTCTTGTGATACTGAGGATGGAACCCAGGGCCTTGGGTGTGCTAGGCAAGCGCTCTCCCACTGAGCGTATGTTACCCCTAGCCCTAACTGTTTTATAGAGTGGGATTTGCTGCTAAAAAACTTGCTTGAAACACCACTGCACTGAAAAAAATCAATTAGCTAATTTGTCCTATTATGAGCTTACCCTTTGCTCTGGGATGTGCCTGTCAGGGATGGAATAAAGAAGTTTCCCCAAGAGGGGTGGGTGGGAATGACCACTGTGCCCACAGGAGAAGCCCATCGCGGCTGGCTGAGAAGCGGAGTCACCTGCGATGCGGCTCCCATAGGCCACGCCCACTGCGCAGAAGCTGTTGTTGGGTGCCGCCGCGATCTCCCCCGCACACCTCGTGCCATGGTGGTTGCCATTCTCCATATCCGGGTGGGGCATGGGGTCAGGGTCATTAGAGTTGAGGTCATAGCTACCCTCTGGGCTCTGAAAGACCAAGGGGGTTACATGTGGTCATTCACTGGTCAGGGAGAGCGAGGAAATGGGAGTTTGGGGTTCCAAGCCAGGGACGCAGGCCGAGTTCACTCTGCAAACCACACGGACTAGGAGATCAGAGCAAAGTCCACGGGGGCGGCACTGAGAAGTGCCTGAGCTCTCAGCTCTCTGCCTGTTGGAGGAGCTGCCTACTGCTCCACAGCTTGGGAGGCCTGGAATCATAGATTCAGGACTGTCTGAATGCCATGACCTAGAGAGAAGGTGCTTGAACTGTGCAGGGAAGTCACCTGCAGGGGCACGCCTGACTTCCCAGCAAGGGAGCAGCAACAGGAAGCAGAGACTGTGCTCCCTTGGGGCTGAGCCACCTGTCCTGCTTTCACTGCCAGCCTGGAGAGCTGGCTAGGAAGGCAGAGAGGGAAAACCTGCCCCACTTCCCAGGCTGTTTGGTTTGGCTTGGTGCCCACTAGGGAAGGGGATGAGATGGAGGCCACCTCACGGAGGGAGGGCGTGGGACAGGAGGGGCATTGCGGGCCACTCACGTAGTTGGGCGCAATGTCCTGGATGGTGTGCTCCACTCCGTCATCCACAACCACCACCGTCACCCCTCTGCCAGTCACGTTGCGCTCCCACACGCCCGTCACGTTGATATCCCTGCCAGGACTCCGGCGGTTGTTCTGCAGAGGCATGAGGTAAGGATCCAGGGACACAGCTCGGCCCAGAGAGACGAGGTATAGCTGGCAACCCCCTTTCACCCTTGAACTTCACCAAAGAGCCAGGCCATGGCTGTAGACCAACAGGGTATGGTACAGAGCCAAGAGGGGCACACGAGAGCTTTGCCGGAGCCTTGGTCTCTGGGATGTTTGGTATTGTTCACGGGTGACTCGGTGGAAGAGTGGTCAGAGTTAAGGCTTGGATAACATAATTACAATGCAATAATGTCAGTAGTTATCATGAAATAGCATCTACCATGTGTCAGGCATATGTTTCATGTATGTAAACTTTCCTAAACATAACTATGTGGTAGGGACAGTTACGCTCTCCATTTCGTGGGGCTGGGGAGACTGAGGCACACAGAGGTGAAGCAGTGCACCAGAGGCACATGCTAGTAAGCGGCAGAGCTAGAGCGTGAGCCCGGGCAGCCTGGTGCAGTACGCGTGCCTTAAGTGCTGCCATGCACGGGCCCCTTACAGAAGACAGGGCGGGGAAGGTGGGGCTGAGGGAGGGCCCCTCCACAGGTCTTGGAATCTCCCCCGAGGCCTGGGGTGCAACTGCTGCAGAGGGATGCAGCCCAAAGCCCACTGGAGAGCTGGCCCAGAACCTTCCTATCAGAAATGGACACTGCAGGGCTGGACTCACCAGGTGCCACTGCTGCGGGTACTTGGGGTCATTGAAGTGCAGGCTGCGCTTGGCCCGCTTCAGCAGCCGCTGCTCCGAGTGCCAGCGCACGGCGTCATGCCTGGCCAGCACAGCCTCCACCCGCTGCCGGAGGAGCTCCACTTCCACAGCCTGCCTGTGCCCAGCTGGCTGGACGAGGAGGTAGTGTCCCCGGAGCTCGCCGATGCGTCCAACATTCACCAGCCCTGCTGCCTGGGCCACAGCATCTGCCTGCCGTTCCAGGCTCTCTTCTGCCCTCTCACCTTCCAGGCTGTCAAGGTGCACGGCCCAGCTCAGCCCCCCTGTGCCCTGAGCGTGAGGCCCACCCATCCCTGCCAGCCCCGCGGCCCAGGGAACCAGTAAGAAGAGCCCGGCTAATTCCAGCCAGAGGCAGGCGGGCAGGCCCAGGGGGGCATCCAAACGTGGCACTTTCTGCCTCCTCTTCGGCATCAGAGCAGCAGGCTACGGGCAAGGAAAAGGTAGAAAAGAGATCAGACAGCTGCTAACCACGGGAAGCTGAGAGGCGTTTTTGAGCCTGAGTGTGCTCCCCGGAAGCACCCAGTCAACCATCCCAATTATTACACACGTGATCCTTTTGGGGGATCCTCTCTTTTTTATCACATTCACCCCTGACCAACGAGGCTAAGCCCCGGCAGGTATGGGCGAGGACTGATCCCAGGAGACAACCTCCCATGGCATGAGGGGCCAGTCCCCACGACCCCAGGTAACCAAGCAGCGTGCAGCTGCCACGGGCCCCATGCTGCTCTCCCAGCGTCCCACTCACAGGGCTCAAAGTACATGCTGCTCCCACGAATGCCCGGCAGCAACTTGACTGTTCTTCAAGAGAGGACTCGCCCCTTCATGTAGAGGGGACATGAGTCTTATCCCAGCTGACTTCAGTCCAGCTGTCCTCAGGGTAACCTGCACAGGGGACCATTCCCACCTGGACTGTCCGCGAGGGCGAGCTCCTGGTCTGGCTAGCATTGTTCCACTCATTTTGTGCAAACGGAGAACGGGCATCATCTTCACTGTGAGGAGGGCTGGCTCTGGGCACAGGCTGCAGACCTGCGGGCCCCCAGAACAGAAGAAACAGTATAACACCAAATCCCGTGGAGGACGCAGAGGCTAGCCATGAAGCCCAGGACCACTGACCAAAGAAACTGGCCCTCAAGAAGTATTATTTTCAGGTTCCTAAAATAGGTCCTAAATGAGGACTGCTCTGGCATGGTACAAAATCCAGAAACTGGACTTCTCCTAACAACCATGCCACTCATTTTACAGTTGTTTCCTAGAGGCCTAGCACAATACTTAGCAGTTACCAAAACCCCTCCCGAGGAAGCAGGTAATACACTTCCTAGAAGCCCAGGCAGGTGGTGGGGTGGAACAGGCAGAAAGCCAAGGAACAAAAACAAAACTGAACCCGAATCCAGGGCAAGTGGGAAACCGGGAGAGAGGGGACTGGAGGCAGCAGTAAAGAGCTTCGCCTGTGACCAGCACAGTGGGTTGGCTAGGACGTGAGCTTGGGTTCCAAATCTGGCTTTCAGTTGCCCAAGCTCCACAGAACCAGGGAATTTGTCTTTGGAGCCCTAAAAGAAAAAAGAAAGGCCAAATTCGAGCTGGTGGGCAACGTAGGGACAGACGCAGGCAAAGTGGGTGGCTGGGCTCCTTTAAAAGCCTCTGCAGGCTACTGAATCCACCCTGGCGTCTGCACCAAGTGGAGCCAACCCCAAGCACTCTAGAAAAACAGGTATTTTACTGAAGACTTTTTGGAAGGGGAGAGGAGGACTTTACACCACCTGACATTTCCCTCCCAAAATCTCCACTCCACATCTCCTCCTCTCATTTCCTCTTAGGTTTCGGAACTTATTCCGTTTTAAATTCTTCCCTGTCCTCTGGCAGCCTCCATAGTATGGAGATAGTCAGGTGTCTTCCCCAGTCTGCATATTCTACTAAATAAAAACAATTTGTGTTAGATTGCCAGGTAGTGACCCATCGAGGCAGGCTCCTTCAGGCTCAGTAGAATCGGCCACAGATTTCCGGAAGATAAATCTGAGCTCTGTCTCCCAAGGGCCGATCAGCACTTTTACCCCTTAGTCGGCTGAGCAAGGAACCTCAACTACCTCCCGAAAGCAGCTCTCCACCTTCCCCATCGGCTAGATTTTTACAGCTTTTAGTTGTCAAGGAAGAAGGGCAACTCCAAGTCCAAGATTCTGCTCCCAAGTGACTGTCCCGGGAGCCTCTTCACCCGGCTGTCAGGAACCAAGTCATGTACAGGGGATACAGGGGATCGTTTCACTCATCCCCTCCCCCGGCCTTCGCCGCTCCGTGCAGGTGCCCCTCTCCTCATCAGGACTCCCACTGTGCTGAAGTCCAAGACCCAGGGCCCCGACCCGCCGGTGTCCCCCACGTCCGGATGGGCGCGTCCTCTGCAGCGCACCCATCCTCGGTCGCCGGCTCGCCTGGTTCTAGGCCACCCGGACTTCCACTGTCCAGCCCCCAGCCACTTCCCAACTCACCCGCCCGGCCGCCGCCGCCGCCTCTCTGCGGAAACTCGCGGCTTCCCGGGAGTCTGGGAAGCCGGTGACAGCGGCATCACTTCCGCCCGGCGCCGCGGCCAATCAGCAGCCGGTCCTCGAGCCCGTCCCGCAGGCCCGAGCCACCGCGCCCGCCGCGGCCTCGGGAGGGCGAGCGCGGGCCCGAGCGCGCCGGGCATCTTCCGCAGCATCCCGCCTGGAGGCTCTTCTCCGTGGTCCTCCGGCACGGCGTCTCGGCTCGACCTCTAGACACGCCCGCTGGTTTTTCTCCCGCCTCTCGCAGGGCCCCGCGTCTCCCCGTCGCCTTCCGTCCCGGCCAGGCTCCAGTCTCCTCTGGCCTCCTGTTCCCGGCCCCGTGGGGTCGCCTCCGCGTGGACCTCGGGGCCTTCCGCCACATCCGGAGCCCCGAGCGGCGCCGGCTCCCGCCGCCAGGGGGCGCCATCGGGGGCGGCCTCTCCTCCGCGCGCGGCCCGCCCCGCCCCCGCCGCTCGTGCCGCCGGAAGTGGGAGGCGCCCGCGCGGCTCGCCCCTCCCCCACGGCCCGGCCGCCCCTCCCCCGCGCCCCGCTCAGGTGCGTCGCGTCCCCGCCGCCTTCTTCCGGGCGCGGCGCGGGAGGTGTGTGCGGCGGGCGGCGGGTGGGAGGGCGCGCGGCGGGGCGCGGGGGCCGGGGGGCCGGGGGGCCGGGCGGGCGGGGGCCTGGCTGAGGAGGGGGCCGGGACTGCGGCGGGCGTGGGCCGAGGGGAAGCTGGGGAGGGGGCTCTGGCCGCAGCGCCCGGCTGATGGTGGCCAGGACCACCGGCGCCGCTTCCCCCTTTGTCTCGTTCTTGTTGTCCCCTAGACCGTCGCTCCCGGCGTTGTCACCTTGCTGGCGGCCACTTGGGGTTGCGGGGTTCCCTTGGGCACACTCTACCCCCCAGCCAGATGTACCTGCTGCCCCACCCCGGGCTCTAGCCTGGGAGTTGCATGGATGACCCTTTGCTCTGTTCGCGTGTGGGGTACCGACGACCCCTACCCTGGATTCTGTCGGAGGCAGAGTATTTGCAGATGGGAGAGCAGTAATGGCGATTCGGGGTCCGTTTTCTTCCAGGAGCTTTGTATAATGAGGAAAATTGAGGCAAGGTGCTGCAACTGAAACGTTGACACAGCCCGGCCTCCGTATCTGCTCTCTGCACTCTTCGGGGTTCAGGGGTGAGCCTATGATGCTGTCAAAATAAAAACAGGAATGTAAACTAACGCTCTGTTCACCTCTTACCTCCCAAGGTTTTGTTTTGTTTTCCCCTCCCCTTCTGGCTTCTGAAGGCCAGGAGTTTGTCCTGCAGCAAAGGGATTGTCTTTTGATTTAAACAGGGCATCTTTTCAGGTTCCCTTGTGTTATCATGCTTCTTATTTTCATCCTAGTAGTAATGCCACGTAGTCTCATTCCTTTTTGCACCTCTGTGGTAACTCGGAAGAATCTGTTCTTTGCCCAGGCTGCAGTTATCGGACTTTTCCCATCTGTGGAGAGGGAATGCACTGATGGAGTAAAAGATACATGACTGAGATTGCTCAGTGTGTATTGTTTGTTTTGGCAAACACCTCTCCAAAACGTCACATAAGTTAATGGAGAATGCTTTGGATGGAATAGTCATAAAGTGATTTAGAAACATAAGATACTGATACTAGGCAAAAAAAAAAAATCGTCGGTATTGGAACATTTGGAAGATTCTCACAGTTTATTATCTATTCTAAATGGCTGCATTGCTGCCATTTCTGAGAAAATAATAGTTCTGTACAGAATCCTACATATTTATCTAAATACGGTGACTTCTGAGGATTGGTACCCACTGGGACCTATCACACTAAGTGGCTCTTTTAGTACTCTGCTGCAGAATACTCGGGTGTTTACTCCTGGAGCTAAACTTTTCTTTGTGTTTCTTGGGGAAACTCTGTTGTGTGACTATTCTAAGGGAGAAAGATATATACCTATATCTATATCTATCTATCTACCTATCTATATATATATATACTTTTTTTTTGCTTTTGAAACTTGTAGCCTGTGATTTGTTTCTGAATGTACAGGTCACCATGGCAGCATCTGAAGTAGCTGGTGTTGTGGCCAATGCCCCCAATCCTCCGGAATCCTCTTCTAGTTTATGTGCTTCCACATCAGAAGAAGGTCTTTCAGATGGTCTAAGGTAATGTGTGGATTCTTAATGGGAAAGGTTCATTTGGGTAAAGTCCTTTTAAGATGGATTTTTATACCTGGTCTTTCACTTTGGCTCTAATGGCACTGCAGTGGATTAATCTTTTTTTTCTTTTTCTTTTTGTGGTACTGGGGATTGAATCCAGGGGCATTCTACCTCTGAGCTACATCCTCAGCCCTATTTTTTTATTCTTTATTTTGAAACAAGGTCTCACTAAATTGTGGAGGGCCTCACTAAGTAGCTGAGGCTGGCCGTGAACCTGCAATCCTCCTGTCTCAGCCTCCCAAGTACTGGGATTACAAATATGCACCACCACACCCCACTTGGATCAAACTTTTTGAAGGTAGGCACTGCCTGACCTGTCTCTGTATTTTTTTTTTTTTTTTTTTTTTTTTTTTAGTATCCAACAAAGTATCCGATATTCAGCAGGCATACTAATTGTTGAATAAGTAGGTTAGAATACAGAGGTCATCTCATCAAAAATGCAAATATTTCTCCACCCTGTCCTGCATAGACTATATGTTCATTTAACCATATGCTTATATACCCAGCACTCATTTATAAGATACCTTATGTTATATATCTACACAGAGATATGTAGAGGTATATATACATATATTCAGATATATGTGGATCTATCTAGATATCTTTAATATGGCCCATGGCCCATTGCTTCATGTGTACATTTTGTCCCCCCTCAGACTTTTTTTTTTTTCTTCTTTTGATACTGGGGATTGAACCAAGAGGCATTTTACCTCCAGGCTACATTCCCAGCTCCTTTTTCAGTTTTTATTTTGAAACAAGGTCTCACTAAGTTGCTGAGACTGGCCTTGAACCTGCAATCCTCCTGTCTTAGCCTCCTAAATACTGGGATTACAGGCATGCACCACCACACTTGGCTCCCTCTAAACTCTTGAGGGCAGAAATTGTGGTTACCCAATCTGATAGTGGCTAACACATTGTTACATGCAGTGTTGAACTAACTTGACTAGAATACCTGGGACTTAATAAAATGAATAATATTGTCCTAACAGCTCCCTATATGTTAACACATTTAGCTCTTATATCAGTCCCAGGAGGTAGGTGCTAATATTATTACTTCCGTTTACATGGGAGGAAACTGAGATACAGAGAGAGGTTATTAACTTGCTCAAGGCTACCAGACCATGTTGGAGAGACTGTTTGAACTCAGGCTTGTCTGACTCCAGAGTACTTAACAAATATTTGTTTAAAAGAAGAGATGTAGCCAGGCATGGTGGCACACGCTTGTAATCCCAGCATTTGGGAGGCTCAGACTGGAGGATTGGGGTTCGTGGCCAGTCTCGGCTTCTTAGTGAGGCCCTCCACAACTTAGTGAGACCCTGTTTCGAAATAAAGAATAAAAAAATAGGGCTGGGGCTGTAGCTCGGAGGTAGAATGCCCCCAGATTTTCCATCCCCAGTACTGGAAAAAAAAAAAAGAAGAAGAGACGTAGCTGGGCATGGTGGTGTACCTGTAATCCCAGTACTTGGGAGGCTAAGACAGGAGGATTGCAGGTTTGTATCTAGCCTTAAAAACTTAGCGAAACCCTGTTTGAAAATAAAAAATAAGTTAGACATGGTGGCATGTGCTTATAATCCCAGTACTTAGGAAGCTGAGACAGGAAGATTGCAGGTTGAAGACCATCCTCAGAACGTAGCAAGACTCTCAGCAACATAGAAAGACCCTCATCAAAACAAAAAAATAAAATAGGGCTGGGTGTATAGCTTAGAGGTAGAATGTTCCTGGATTCAATCCCCAGTACCACACACAAAAAAAATAAAAATAAGCCGGGCATGATGGCACACGCTTGTAATCCCAGCATTTGGGAGTCTGAGACCAGAGGATACAGGTTCGTGGCCAGCCTCAGCTACCTAGTGAGGCACTCCGCAACTTAGTGAGACCCTGTTTCCAAATAAAGAGTAAAAAATAGGGCTGGGGGTATAGCTTGGAGGTAGAATGCCCCTGGGTTCAATCCCTAGTACCGCAAAAAATAATAATAATAATAAGTAAATAAATATATATATATATAAAATAGAAAGGCTAGGGGTGTAGCTCAGAGATAGAATGCTCCCAGGTTCAGTCCCCAGTACCCAAAATAAGTAAATAAATAAATGAAGAGATGCTTGTTAGTGAATGGGTAATGGAGGAAATGTTACATAAGCTTAACCATAAGCTTGAGTCTTTATGACTTTTTTTATTTTATAAATAAAGTCAGTACACACTAGTAATAATTGTAGCAGCTAAGAGTTACTGAGGGTTTACTATATGCTGGGCACTATACTAAGTACTTTATATACGTTACCTCACGTAATCTTCACTGTAGTCCTATTAGGTGGGTAATATTATTTTTATTTTATAAATGAAATAATTTGCCTGGAGTCAAACAGAAAATGGTAGAGTTACGATTCAAAACAGGAACTTATATGCCCCCATTTATAATTAAGTTCCCTGTCCTCTGCGTTACAGTTACCTCCCAGCTAGAAGGAATCAGCCTAGAGTGTTGATAAAGATTTCTCTTTTTTTGTTTGTTTTTGAGGTACTAGGGATTGAACCCAGGGGCATTCTACTTCCGAGCTACACCTCCAGTCCTATTATTTATTCTTTGTTTTAAAACAGGGTCTCACTAAGTTGCAGAGGGCCTTACTAAGTAGCTGAGGCTGGCTGGCTGCAAACTCGGATCCTCTGGTCTCAGCCTCCTAAGTATTGGGATTAAAAGCGGGTGCTTGTACACCGGCTCAAAGATTTCTGTGTTACAGATGCCCTCTCAGGTGTTTTATTTCCAGGAGTGCTGTTGAGGAAAGGTAGACACATGGACTTGAAGCTTCGTTAGTGCCAGTTTGAGATGCTAAAGGCGTCAGTAGACAGAATCAGTTAAAAAGAAAGGGGAGGCAAAGAAGTTTAACATAGAGCCGGGCGTGGTGGCGCACGCTTGTAATCCCAGCATTTGGGAGGCTGAGACCGGAGGATCCGGGTTCGCGGCCAGCCTCAGTTACCTAGTGAGGCACTCTGTAACTTAGTGAGACCCTGTTTCAATATAAAGAATACAAAATAGGGCTGGGGGTGTAGCTCGGAGGTAGAATGCCCCTGAGTTCAATCCCCAGTACCGCAAAAAAAAAAAAAAAAAAAAGTTTAACATAAATTTAATTCCTAGATGAAAGACTTAGAGCTGATTATTGGATGTCATCATAAATATGTTTTTAAGAATTCTTTAAAAAGCCAGTACATGGGCTGGGGAGGTAGCTTAGTGGAGAGTATATGCCTCGCATATGTGAGACCCTGGGTTCCATCCCTAGCACAGGAGGAAAAAAAAGGTGCAGTATATTAAAATTCTGTGACAAATGGCAAAACAGCGATTCAAATTTCTATTGATAATTTCAATTTTGCATTCAACTTGAGATTGAACTGTTGAAGAACTGAAGAAGTGATTGAAGTGATTCTTTTCTTTTTTTTTTTTTGCGGTACTGGGGATTGAACTCAGGGGCATTCTACCTCTGAGCTACACCCCCAGCCCTATTTTTTATTCTTTATTTTGAAAACGGGTCTCACTAAGTTGTGGAGTGCCTCACTAGGTAGCTGAGGCTGGCCGTGAACCCGGATCCTCCGGTCTCAGCCTCCCAAATGCTGGGATTACAAGCGTTCACCACCACGCCTGGCTCTGAAGAAGTGATTCTAATCAAAGCTCTATATAGAGTTTGAGGGAAAGTTAATTTTTTTTGTGAAATGTAGGAATAGAATAAAAAATTATTTCTTTATTGAAAGACATTATGAAATATATTATGTGCAACTAGATTAGTATGTTAACTAAATATTCTAATAAGCATCAGGACACTTTATATCCCCCAAAGTTATCTGAATTCGTCCTCAAAATGTTTTTAGATCGTCAAGATTGTTTCTGTTTGGGCATTTTACTATAGACTATCTCCAGAACCCAGGTTCTTACCCACCAAGCTAGATAAACCTATATATGAGCCAGAAATTGTTAGAAGCTAAATTATTTTTCATTCTGATTAGGGAGAATTTATGTAGTCTAGTTTTATTCTTCTAGTGGTTATATTGGAAGTATTATATATGTAATCCTCTTTAAGATTAGGTGAGAGAGAAACTTTGTGGGGGGTAGGGGGCAGTGCTTGGGATTGAACCCAGGTCTTCATGCATGCTAGGCAAGTGCTTTACCATTGAGCTACATCCCCAGCCCAGAAACTTTTTGTCTTGTGTTTTTGATAGCTCCAAAGACCCTGCACAGAAGCAGAAGAACTCGCCTCCGTCGAGTGTAAGTAGCCAAACGATAAGCAAGGAGAATAACAGAAATGTCCATTTGGAGCACCCCGAGCAGAATCCTGGCTTGTCAGCGGGTGACACTGCAGCAGCGCACCAGGAGGTTTTAGGAGAAAACTTGGTATCTGCAGCCCTGTGTCTTTCTGGCAGTGGGTCTCAGTCTGATTTGAAGGACTTGGCCAGCACAGCAGGAGAGGAGGGGGACACAAGCCTCCGGGAGAGCCTCCATTCAGTCCCTCGGTCTCTTAAGGCAGGGTGCCATACAAAGCAGCTTGCCTCCGGGAATGGTTCAGAAGAGAAATCCCCACAAGCCTGCATCCTACAGGAAGGTAGCAGGGACACAGGCTTGGATTTCCGACCTGTAGTGCCTCCAGCAAATGGGGTTGAAGGAGTCAGAGTGGATCAGGATGATGATCAGGATAGCTCTTCCCTGAAGCTTTCTCAGAACATTGCTGTACAGGTCAAGTATCAAGTTTCTACTACTAAAAGGGAATTTGGGGGGAGGGGGTTTAAGGAGAGGAGGCATTTCTTCATCTTTAGTGGAGAACTACACTGACTTGTTTTTGTTTTTGGTTTTTGGCTTATTTTTTGTTGTTGTTGTTGTTAGCAACCATCATTCTCTTTTCATACAATGCCATGCAGTGACTTCATTCTGGTGTTGCATAAATAAGAAAGCTAGGCTGGGCGTGGTGGCACATGCCTGGAATCCCGTACTAGGGAGGCTAAGACAGGAGGATCCCAGGTTCAAGGGCAGCCTCAGCAAGTAGTGAGACTCTCATCAACCTAGGGAGACCTATTTCAAAATTAAAATAAAATCGGACTGGGGTTGTGGCTCAAAGGCAGAGTGCCCCTGGGTTCAATCCCCAGTATAGGAAACAAAGAAAACTAGTAGCCAGTGTTTAATTTTATGGCAGTATGAACTTTATGACCTACATATAGTCTCTTTCACTGAGTAATTGATGAGTGCAGGTCATTAGCATTCCTATCTCCCATCTTTGTCCTTACAGGAGCACTCCTTATTAATTCTTTGACCTACATCTTAAGTACATGGTGTCCTGACTCTAGTGACTACTGTGCTTTGTCATAGGAAGATGTATGGGCACAGTAGTTTATAGGGGCAAGATTCTCAACTTTGAGGCTTTCTCAGTGAGCTATTAGTCTTACTCGGTTATTTTGTGGGATAAATGATGGACACAATGTGGATGTCGGTGTCCATTTGCCAGAACTATGTTGCTTCTCTGGCTGTGAAGCCTATAGGGGAAAGAGCAGATGTTAGCTGCTTTGCTGTTTGTGGCAGACTTCCAGGTGAAAGGATAGAAATAAATGCAGGAATAATTCTGCCTTTCTTTTTTTTTTTTTCAGTACTAGGGATTGAACTCAGGGACATTCTACCTCTGAGCTACACCCCCAGCCCTATTTTATTTTTTATTTTGAAACAGGGTCTCACAAAGTTGCGGAGGGCCTCATTAAGTAGCTGAGGCTGGCTGCGAACCTGCGATCCTCCTGTCTTAGCCTCCCAAGTACTGGGATTACAAGTGTGAGCCACCATGCCTGGCTTAATTCTGCCTTTCCTAAGGTGGCTCTGAACAGTTCTAAATATGATAATTTCTTCTTTTATAGACTGACTTTAAGACAGCAGATTCAGAAGTAAACACAGATCAAGATATTGAAAAGAATTTGGTAAGTATTTTAAGTGTCATTGTTATGTAAAACCATTAAAACAGAGAACTAGAAGCATATCATTTCAGTCGAGTAAAGTGCAGAAATCTTCATAAAATCCCTGTCAAATAGTCAGCCAACTTCTACTAGATCCCTCCAGAGACAGGGGACTTAGCTATCACACATTTGCATTTTATTTAGTGGTACTGGGGATTGAACCCAGGGGCATTCTACCTCTGAGCTACACCCCCACTCCTATTTTTTATTCTTTATTTTGAAACAGTGTCTCATTAAGTTGCAGAGGGCCTCACTAAGTAGCTGAGGCTGGCCTTGAACCCAGATCCTCCAGTCTCAGTCTCCCAAGTACTGGGATTACAAGTGTGCGTCACCACGCCTGGCTACACATTTGCTTTTTTTTGTTTTGTTTTGTTTTGTTTTTAACCCAAGGGCATTCCACCTCTGAGCTACACTCCCAGCCCTTATTTATTTATTTATTTATTTTTCATACTGGGGATGGAACTCAGGGGCATTCTACCT
>PVLC010005414.1:0-76566 GCA_004027655.1 Graphiurus murinus
TTTTTTTTTTGCGGTACTGGGGATTGAACTCAGGGGCATTCTACCTCCGAGCTATACCCCCAGCCCTATTTTTTATTCTTTATTTTGAAACCGAGTCTCACTAAGTTGCGGAGTGCCTCACTAGGTAGCTGAGGCTGGCCGCGAACCCTGATCCTCCAGTCTCAGCCTCCCGAATGCTGGGATTACAAGCGTGCGCCACCATGCCCGGCTAGGAATCCACTTCTAATTTAGCGAATGTGAATATGAATAGATGGCTGCAGCACCATACTTTCTAAGCTCAGCCTACTTTCCTTAGAAAGCTAGTCAGAAGTGAAGGAAATAAGAGCTGCTTTGTTCACCTGGACACTCTAAAAATTTGGGGTGGCTCCCATTGGCCAGTTTCTGGCCATGAGGGAAGATTTTGGCCCCCCACCCCACATGGTATGATGGGAAAAAAAGAACAAAGAGAAACTCTTCATCACCTGAAATTTAATGTGCATGAGAAGGGAGGTGTCTGCTTTAAAGCCTCTCTTTTGGACCTACCTATATGCTGACTCTGGAAAGTGTAAACTACCTCTTCCAATGTGTCACTGATAAAATCTTATATCAAGGCCTCTGATGCTTCTGGTCAAATTCACAAAGAACTTCTACCCTAGGTGGATAATGTTTAAATGCTTCTTGTAAAGACCTGTAAGATGGTTCTATTTTCTAATATGGTTTCTTCTCTTACCTCTAAAAATCCAAATCTAGGATTCTAAGGCTCTGTAGCTTAACTGCTCTCTGGTGAGAAGAAAAAAAGTTTTCTTAAGCAAACATGTATAAAAATTTACAGCCAAATATAGCTTTTTACTACAGTAGCTATGGTAATTTCATTCTTTGAGCTCATGGATTTTTACCAATTCACATTCATATTTACAGGCATATATTTTCTGTTCTGATTTATTCTTCTTGTATCTATCCAGAGACTTTCTGGGTCTCTATGTTTTTGTTTTGTTTTGTTTTTGTTTTTGTTTTTCCTCTCCTGCTGTCTTTAGTTAGCAGATATTTAAGGATTAATTTTCTTTTGGGTACCCTAAGAAAGAGAATCAACAGTGGTGATTGCTGTGTTTGCCTGTCATGGAGAGACAAAGTGGACATCTGAATCAATTTTATTAACTGTCACCCATGACTAGCAGAATATCCAAGAATGGTCAAGTGTATAGACTTTCCCCATGTTTATGTTATACAATAAAATTCATGACAGGATATGTTTTGGTTTCTGGAAGCTCTAGGTCTGGCTTCACTCTTGGCAATACATATCCACAACTCTCCTGTTCCCTACCTCTTTATGTTATTTGTCATGCTATATGCATAGTATGTCTGTATATTGCCCGCATGACACTAAAAATTGGCATATTAGTAAATGCATGTTCATAAAATTTAAAGAAAAATAAAACATAACATCAAATGTCCCTTAGTTCACATGACTTAAATAAAAATAACAACTGAGTTAATTTAAGATTTGTTCATTAGAATAAGTAGAAATGTCAAATGCCCTTACAATGATTAACAAATAGTCAAAATTAAGTTTGCCTCCATAGAATGTTTTAATTTGGGGGGGGGCACTAAAGATTGAATGAAAGGGTATTCCTCTCTACCTCTGATCTACACCACCAGCTCTATTTTATTCTCTATTTTGAAACAGGGTCTCACTAAGTTGCAGATGGCCTCACAAGTAGCTAAGGCTGGCTTCAAACCTATGATCTTCCTGTCCCAGCCTCTCAGGTACTGGGATTACAAGTATATACCTCCACACCTGGCTGAGGATGTTTTCAAATACAATATTCATTGCTTTTAAAGTATTTTCTCTGGAAGAAAATTTGTTTAAGACACTATTGATGTTTATCTAATTCTTGATTTTTAGAAGTAATGTATAATTTAATTATTAAATTAAATTTTCAAAATGATCTTAGCTCTTTATTATCTGGAGCAACATTTGGGTCTATTGAATGAGCTTCTAAATTATTGGTATATAGGAAAACAATATTGTGGTATGACTTTATTTTGGGGTCTTTACTAATAGACAACAAAGGTTGCTGATAATTTTGTATACATTGCTTTGATGAGAACAACTATCTATTCTTTTACCTGAGCATTCTAAAAAATTTTAAACAATGATCATACCAATTAAACACTCCTTAGCAATCTTTAGCTGATAGAACTCCATGAAGATTTTCAAACCCTCTAGAAAAAAAGACAAATTTTATTGGTCTAGATGCAAAAATATAATGATGCAAAGAGCTGGGCTATACATCTCAAGTTTCATTCCCTTACTTGTCATTGTCCTGAAAAAACTAAACACTAATAGATTAAGTACAATTTCCTTTGACAACAAAGGAAAGTCACAGTCAGGCAGCAATACATGCTGTAACTACCACTGGTATATATATATGACTGATGGTTGGAAATGAGTGCTGGATCCATGTTGTGCTAGCTACCACAAATGCACACATGCGTGTTAAGCTGTCACAAAAAGATGCTAGTTCCACATCTCCCTACAAAGCAGCACAGATGCATGTGTAGACACCGGACAGTCATAATTATGTGGCAGCTCTACATCTTGCTAGTAAGCATGGGGAAATGCATGCTACCCATGCCCATACATGGATGAGAATCAGGTCAGAAGCTAAACAGCAGGTTTAGCGACAATTGAACAGTGAGAGAAGTAAAAGGACATTATTTATTTTTCTCCTCTGTTTTTCAGATTGAAAACTCCCCATCTGCCAAGGCCAGTAGTACCCTCTTAGATTGTATCTTATAAAATCGGGATCTATTGACCCCCCCACACACACACACAAACAAAAGTCTAGTCTTTTCCTGTGTCTGTGTTTGGTAGTATAGATTGAAAGACTGAGAGGATGGCCACCAGAGGGAAATGTAAGCAATGACACTCTTGCAACTGGATGTGTTCTTTGAGAACACACTGACAAATAAATATTTGGCACACCACCAGAACGGAAGAAACAAAAAACTCGATAAATAAAAGGAGATATTTATAGGCATGAGTGGATATTATAATAAAGAAAGTTTTAAAAAGAGGAAAATGCTTTGTGGTAAAAAAGACTTTATATGGCAAAATCTTTGTTCAAAATAACTGAATTATTCTATAGGGGTGGGAGAAATAAGAAAATGAAAACAAAAGGATTTGAGGAAGTTACAAATAATTTGTAAAAGGTAAAACTTATGAAAGACATTTTGTATGTGATAAAGCTAGTAGGAATTAGAAGTAATTATTTAAAGGGTTTTATAAAAGTCACATTAAACATATTGATATTATGGCTAAAACAATTAAATTTTCTTAAAATATTTATCTTCTTTTGTTAAAATTTTGCAAAATCAAACTTAGAGTTGAAAATTTTATATTTTACTAAGATTATTTCTTGTGTTTCCTGCTATGTATTGACAATAATATTTCAGGTATTTGTATTCTCAAAATGTACAGGGTTTCTAAAATAAGAAAACACTTTACTGAGTTAATGACATCTATTTTCTAATTGGATTATGATTATTTATTTTCAGTATGCAAAGATACAAATGGGGTTTGTTTTGTTCCTGATAATTCTGTTTTGTGTTTTTCATATTAAACTTTGTAGCTGTTGTTTATTAACATTTAACAAAAATGCAACACCCAAACAATGTTTTGAGGTAATAGCAGTTACCTGCAAGAAAGCTCAAAAGGACTGGTGAGACTAATCTGAGTGTCCAACAGCTGAGACTTAGAAAGCAATCAGAAAATAAAAAGTAAGCCGGGCGTGGTGGTGCATGCTTGTAATCCCAGCATTGGGAGGCTGAGACCAGAGGATCTGGATTTGCGGCCAGCCTCAGCTACCTAGTGAGGCATTCCGCAACTTAGTGAGACCCAGTTTCAAAATAAAGAATAAAAAATAGGGCTGGGGGTATAGCTCGGAGGTAGAATGCCCCTGAGTTCAATCCCCAGTACCAAATAAATAAAGAAAATAAAAAGTATAAAAATAAACATCAAATATTTTGTTCCTCACATTCCAAGGGTCAAATATTACTGAGGGAATAATACGACCTTGCTAAAGGCCCCTGCAACTCTGGTAAGTCATCTGATCTCCCAAAGCAGGGGAATCATAAAAGTTTCAGAGACTGGGAACCACCAGAATATATTCTGCAAAATGGAGGGTCATTGGAGAAGAAAATGTCCTTTTTGTTTCAAGGGAAGCTAAATTGTCAGCAAGATCATGACCCGTCCCACCAGATGACACAACTGGTAAAGGCAAAGTCTCAGTAAGTCATTAAAAGTAACCCTGAGAAGCCATAACTGACCTTAACAGAAAAAATAATGTTAAAAAACTTATGTTTGCTCAACATAGGGCTACCTGCTTGGTCTTGAACACCCAGCAGAACAGTATAACCAGAAGCAAATGTGCTATTTCAAGAATAACAACAACAACAACAACAAAATGAGCTATACTAGAGCCACTTATATAGTATTTCTACCTTTAAATTTATACAAAAAATAAGAAATGGCACAAATGCTCCAAACCCACTTTCAGTTAAGTCATTATAAGATACAGTACAGTTAAACCTGTCATTCTTGAGGTTTTGCAGGTCCAAGACCATTAGACACTACAAAAAGCAGAGATTCCTATTTTTGTGAGCTCCTGGGGGGGGGATCTGAATGCTGTTCAAATTTCTACAGACAAAAAAAAAAGAAGAAGAAGAAGAAAAAAAGAACTGTTTAATCTAAGTTAAAACAACATGCTTGTTTTTTCTTCAGGCTTTGTACCAAAAGGACTTTTCACAATGTTTTATATAATAACACATAATCTATTACAAATTGATGGGTTATCTGTCCTCCAGTTTAAAATGCTAATACGTGGATGTCCCAAGAGAAAGGGTTGTGATAAAACATTATGGCAATATACCTGGGTTGTAGAATATACTAACATGTCAATTTTTTATGTAGATGTCCACTGAGACACGATAAGCAACCTTAAACCAATATAACCAGGCTCTTTGAATCGTCCATCTACAGATGGTTATGAGGGAAAAATATGAAGGATTTCTTCTTCCATAGTTTTCTAGATCATCTACCTCCAAAACTCTAACTGTCATCCACCCTACTAGCTCAAAGCAGTTAGAACTGTTATTGCCCCATTTCCCTAGTAGCAGTTAGGGTTACTTCATCAGAGATGGGAAACAGCAGGGATTTAAAAAGGCCATCTACCTTTTGTGAAGTAGATGTAGGTGAGATGTTGGTGGGTGCCAGGAGATCAAGGCTCACAAGCCCATAAGATGACAATTCATATTAAGGATTAAAATTAGTCAAAAAACATTGGTTCCCGTAAAACTCAATTATGACCAATCTAAAAGAGCAAACGGAAAACTTCAGTAAGGCTTAAAAGGTAACCTCCCAAGAGCTTCAATGATTACTCTCTTTCAAGGACCCAGTGTGTGTGTGTGTGTGTGTGTGTGTGTGTGTGTGTGTGTGTGTGTAGGGGAGGGGCTATTTTTGTCTTCTTTCTTTAACTCAAAATAAACTCATATTTTTATATCCTTACTAGTCCTTGGACTTCATTTGTCAAAATCTGCTGGACAAGAACCCAATAAGAGAAGACACCTCTGTTTCATTACTGTTAAATTAGACAACAGAAAAAGAAGAAAAGGATTATCAAAGTTTGAAAGAAGGAAGGAAGGAAGGAAGGAAGAAAGGAAGGAAGAAAGGAAGGAAAGAAAGATGAAAGAAACCCATTCTTTTTATCAAGACTTTGGAATGTACCATGAAATAATATTGTTACTGTTACAACTATAAAATATCACAAAAACTACAGCCAAACAAAATTTCCAAATTTTTACAATGATGATATTAGATTATTCCAGAGAAAAAACAAAATGAGACAATATTTTCTTTGAAAATAGTTGGTGACATTAATGTGAACTTTTGAAATAAAAATTATACCAAACAATATATAAAATTAATTTTTGTAGTTAACATATATTCTTGAAAACATTTCAAGTGTTAAAATAATTCTCAAACTTAATATTCTTAAATTATATTAGCAATACATTTTTAAGACTCTATTATTATAATACAATGTTTTAAAAATGTTCTTTAATGCACATTATTGTAT
This sequence comes from Graphiurus murinus, assembly GCA_004027655.1. NCBI lineage: Eukaryota > Metazoa > Chordata > Mammalia > Rodentia > Gliridae > Graphiurus > Graphiurus murinus. The sequence continues at coordinate 6,117 of PVLC010005414.1, forward strand.
AAGTTGTACATAAACTATAAGAATTCTCCATTGACACATAAGTGTCAAAATTTCTATTTTCTTTCACCAACAATATTTATTACATTGATACTTTTAAAGGAATCATTCAAAGGAGTACATATATTGATTTAGTTGTTGCTGTATGCTTCAAGTACTTTTAAATATTTATGAAGCAGTTTCTTGTTTCCGAATTCAGTTGACTTTGCTAGTAGTACTCTGTTAGAATCTTCCCTGCAGGTAGCAGATATGCAACTTTGCAGGAAATCTTGTAGCTTATCTACATTACCATATGGGTTTATGGGAATAAAGTGCCAAGATGTGGACATTTTTATCACTAAAGCATTACAAAATAATATCCGTAATGATCATTTTACATTTGTGTTCTATGTTGCTTTTGCATTTGTAGTAATCTATATAATAACAAAAATTAGGAGAAAAGAAGTCAACATTTTTGTCACCTGATATTTAGCCTACAAAATTTCAATTCAATTTACTCTTTTAAATATTAAGAGGATCAGATTTAATTCTCAAAACAAAATTACATGGAAAGCTTTGGTTTTACATAAGTTAAATTGAATTTGAAGTAGATATTATTTATTTAGTATTATTGCATGTTATCTAATATTTGGCCTTCTTGGAAGAGAAAAACTTGGAAAACTATTAGGGTAGGAATATAAGAATGTAATTAGGGAAATTCAAAATGGCATTTTAAGGTTGGCTTTTGGCTCAGAGAACTGGGAAGAAAGTGGTTCCTTGATAAATATATTTCAAAGAAATGGTAAAAAAATGGGGAAATTGATTTTATAAAGAAAATGTTATTTGTGATTCAAGAGTTCAGTCAGGGATATGTGAGTTTGAAATTCCTTGGAGATAGCCACAGAGAAATGTCTGTGTCTTTCAAGCCCCCAGCCCTAGAGACTGCAAAGGACATGCTTTCTCCTTAAGTCTCAGAGTAGTGGAAAGGAATTTGCACCATGGTAATAGTAAGCTATGAGATACAAATAATTTCCAGAGGGAGAATTCCTTTTCAAATAACTCATAAGACAGAGTTTCAAGATGCATATTCTAGATTTTGTGTGTATTCAGCTACCAGATAGTTTCATTACTAATAGCATGTATATAAATTTAAAATATTTAATGAGGATAACATTTCAACTAAGAAGTGTAGGGTGGATTAATTACTACATTAATAATTCATGATTAATTATGAAGTACAAAAAGGCAAGCAGTATTAAATTCCAGCAACCCTACTAAACAATGTTAACTAGAAAATAAAACAGATATTATGATAACAAAGTTTAACAGTTTGGATATGTATAAATGTAAAAGCACTGTATAATGGAATATACTATAAGAGGTGGGAAATGATAAGCAATAAATTATTTTAAGTAATATCTATGAATATACAAATGATAAAAATTTTAAAAATAAAATATTTTAAAAATTATTACAAATAAACAAGCAAAAGACACACTTTTTAGTGGAAAAATTGAACTGTGGCTGGCCCAGACAATATAAGAAATAAAAATTTACTGTGGGTAGCCCATCCACATATTTTATATAATTGTATAACCATGGAATTAAAATGAAATAAAACAGATGAAACAAAACAAATGTGTCATATTTGTTTTATAAAGGTTCTTTTAAACTCAGACTTGAAGGTTAAAGTGGCCCAAAATTTCTGGTGGAGAGTTATCTGAGAAAATTTCAAATTGCTTTGAATCATCACATTCAAAAGCAAAGTTGTCTTATATGACAGCTACTAGTATAATAATAACAAGAATATATAACATGAAAAAAATTTTAAAGTATATAATGTCCAGGAAGAAGTGATAAATCTCTTAAGTGGGATAATAATATGCCATTTAAATGACATTATAGATGTAGTGGCCACTGTTTTAGCCACTGGAGCTGCATAAATTGTTTCTCATGCTAATTAGCCTTTGTGAACTATCCCCCTGCCCCCCCCCACATATTATAAAATAAATTATGGGATGGAATGTCATAGTGCCCTCTCCTGTCCTGTATCTTTAGTGAAGTAACATGGACACTATTAACAGAGCTGATTATTCTGAACAGAGATGCTTCCAGTTGACTGTTACTTTGTTTCTGTCATTTATATCATTAGAGCTCATCCAGTTTCTGTTCTAAACATGACATGAATCTTTAGATTCACTGTATAATCTATGAGTGAGTCTACATGCCTTTCAGTGGTCAACCCTCAAAACTGGAGAGAGCCTGCTGAGCCAAGGTCACTCTCTTTTTCTGAGGTAATCCTTCCCCAAAAGTTGATAAATGCCAGATTTAAAAGGGTTAGGCATCTTGAGCCAACTTAGAACAATTCTGAAAAGACTTTATCAATTCTAGATCTTACTAGTTAGATAAAGCTGTGAGACCTACATATACTGTGAACATTTTTGCTTTCTACTTTTCACCTCCATAGGTGTTGCTATCCAGGGGCACCATTTAATAATCCTCCTATGTACTAAACTGCTAATCTCCATTTTAGGGTAAATTAATTTTTTTTTTTTTTTTTGCGGTACTGGGGATTGAACTCGGGGGCGTTCTACCTCCGAGCTACACCCCAGCCCTATTTTTTATTCTTTATTTTGAAACCGGGTCTCACTAAGTTGCGGAGTGCCTCACTAGGTAGCTGAGGCTGGCCGCGAACCCAGATCCTCCGGTCTCAGCCTCCCGAATGCTGGGATTACAAGCGTGCGCCACCACGCCCGGCTCATTTTAGGGTAAATTAATTTTAAAAATACAGGCATTGTGATTCTGGACTCTAAGACTTAACCTCTTTTTTTTTATTTTTTTTTATTTTTGCAGTACTGGGGATTGATCTCAGGGGCATTCTACTTCCGAGCTATCCCCCAGCTCTATTTTTTATTCTTTATTTTGAAACAGGGTCTCACTAAGTTGCAGAGTGCCTCACTAGGTAGCTGAGGCTGACCACAAACCCAGATCCTCCGGTCTCAGCCTCTCAAATGATGGGATTACAAGCGTGGGCCACCAGGCCCGGCAAGACTTAACCTATTAAATAAAAGGAAAAAAAATGCACGATTATGATATGTTACTATTTCATAAAAGAAAAGTTATATATTTTTTATAAATATATATGCTTAAGCCATGAAAAATTTGGGAGTGTGTTTAAGATTTCTGAAAGGACAAACATGTAATAATTGAATATGCTTCCTTCTTTTTTCCTTTCTCTTTTTTATTTATTAATTTTTTATTTTTTATAATAATTAGTGCAATGTAATCATACATTTTTGTTAGGTACAAGCTGATAAAGGCATATATGGCACACATTTATTGCCGGGGTCCAGCCCTAGCAGGAGTCGGGGGTCCGTCGACAGGTGGGGAAGGAGACGAGGTCGTGAGAATACGCACACCAAGTGTAGTGATGAAGCGCATCTACTTTATTGTTCACAAGCAGCTGGTTTTATACATTTCATACAGCAGTGAAGTACATAGAACAGGGAAGTTTATGGACAGGTTATCTGACAGTTTGACAATAGCAAACTTGTTTTGTTTTTCTAAAAGTTTTTACATCAGTATATAATGATTTTATTTTGACTCTGGTATAAAGCAGTGTTAAAGATTAACGAGGAATAGGCCTGTGTACATTGGTCTAAGCTAGGGAGTTTTTGGTAAATCACCTGTTGTTTTTGTTAACTATAGTTTGTCTTTATTAATGTTTCCTGTGAAGTTTTAGAGAGACACTGTGGGAGTTGGTAAAGGCTGTCTGTGCTTAGACCCTATAAAGGGGTACCAGATACCCACATTCTTAAAGCCTTTTTTACCCATAGATAGATTGTAGACCTAAATCTCTTTGGCTTAGCTCTTTTGTTTTCTATATCTGTGTGTTGAGGGAGAACATAGGTTGATTAGTAACTATATCTGAATTACCTTGCAGAGCTTGTTTACTGACTAATGTTCATAAATGATCAGAGAATTCTTATGTTGTTTGTCTGAAGGCACTGTTTTTTAGCTAACGTCAAGAGGTTGTTATTCAACTGGCCACCACCTGTTTTTAAGAAACTTTTCCTTAATAATAAGTGTAAAAACAAGACTTGAAGTACCCAATGTTCCCAGAATATACTATAATGTAAAGCAGGATATGCCACGTGTCCTCTCTTGGAAGCGTCTGCTTTGCAGGATTCCATCAGATCGAGCCTTGCTCATGATCCAGCTGTTAAGGAATTGTGGCAATTTATCATTTAAACTCTTCCCCCATTTCTACCCTTCTCCCTCACCCTCCCTCCTTCTCAAGTTCAATTTAGTGATTGACCTTGATATATTTGTGAAAGTACATCATGTGCATTAGGGTGTCCCGCCTCCTTCTCCCCCCCATCCATCCCCCTCAGTTAAGTCAATTTTGTTGCTCATCTAGGGTTTATCCTTTTTCATCTGGAGACACTCTTATGCCCCTTCTTCTCCCTAGCATCCACATATCAGGGAGAACATATGCTTTTTAACTCTTTGTGATTGTAATCTCACTTAACATAATGTTTTCCAGTTTCATCCATTTCCCTGCAAATAACATGATTTTGTTTTTTGTTATGGCAGAGTAATATTCCATTGTGTACCTATCCCATAGCTTTGTAATCCATTCATCTGTAGATGGACATCTTGGTGTTTCCATAGTCTGGCAATTGTGAATTGTGCAGCTATAAACACAGATACACATCCCTTGGTCTGATAGTTTGGTTTCCATTCTTTTGGGCAGATACCCAGAAGTGGTATTGCTGGATCATATGGTAGGTTCATTCCCATTCGCCTGAGAATCCTCCATACTGTTTTCCAAAGTGGTGGCACTAATTTGCAATCCCACCAACAATGTATTAGGGTTCCCATTTCTCCACACCCCCACCAGCATTTGTTGTTGTCCCCGTTTTTTATGATTGCCATTCTGATTGGAATTAGGTGAAATCTCAAGGTAGTTTTGATTCACATCTCTCTAATTGCTAATGATGTTGAATATTTCCTCATACATTTATTGGCCATTTGTATTTCTTCTTTTGTGAAGTGTCTATATAGATCCTTTGCCCATTTTTTGATTGGGTTATTTGTTTTCTTAGCGGTGATTTTCATGAGTTCTCTGTATATTCTAGATATTAGACCTCTATCAGAAGAGTAGCTGGCAAGTATTTTCTCCCACTCTGTGGGCTCTCTGTTGAGATTCTTGGTAGTTTTCTTTGCTGCACAGAAGCTTTTCAGTTTAATGCAATTCCATGTATTGATCTTCCTTTGAGTTGCTTGTGCTTTTGGGGTCTTGTTGAGAAAGATTTTACTTGTGCCTATGTGTTGAAGTGTTGAGTCTATACCCTCTTCAAGGAGCTGCAAGGTCTCTGGCCTAACTTCTAGGTCTTTAATTCACCTTGAGTTGACTCTTGTGCAGGGTGAGAAAGTAGGGTTTATTTCTATTTTCCTGCATATGGTTAACCAGTTTTGCCAACACCATTTGTTAAAGATGCTATCATTTTTCCAGTGTATATTTTTGGCTCCTTTTTTCAAAAATCAATTGACTGTAAGCACGTGGGTCTCTTTCTGAGTCTTCTATTCTGCTCCATTGGTCTATGTGACTGTTTTTGTGCCAATACCATGCTGTTTTTATTACTGTGGCTTTGTAGTAGAGTTTGAAGTCAGTATTGTGATACCTCCTGCATGGTTCTTGTTACTAAGAACTACTATGGCTATCCTGGGCTTTTTGTTGTTCCAATGAATTTAAGGTCTGATTTTTCTATGTCTGTGAAGAGTGACCTTGGTAACTTCCTGGGTATTGCATTGAATCTGTAGATAATTTTTTGGAGGATGGCCATTTTGATGATATTTCTTCTGCCTATCCACGAGCATGGAAGATCTTTCCATCTTCTACAGTCATCACCAATTTATTTTTTCAACTTTTAATATTTTTTCTTATAGATGTCTTTTACCTTCTTGGTTAGGTTTATCCCTAAGTATTTTATTTTTTGAGGTGCTATTGTGAGTGGAATTGGTTTTTGGATTTCTTTTTCAGTGGATTTATGGTTGGCATACAGGAAAGCGCTTGATTTTTTAATATTGATTTTATATCCAGACACTTTGCTGAATTTGTTGATCAGTTCTATAAGTTTTTTGGTTGATTTTGTTGGGTCTTCTAAGTATAGTATCATGTCATCTGCAAAAAGGGATAGTTTTAGTTCTTCTTTCCCTATTTTTACCCCTTTGATTTCCTTCTATTGTCTTATTGCTCTGGCTAGAGTCTCAAGTACTATATTGAACAGAGGAGCTGATAATGGACATCCTTGTCTTGTTCCTGTTTTTAGTGGGAACTCTTGCAGTTTTTCTCCATTTAATATGATGTTGGCTGTGGGTCTATTGTATATTGCTTCTATTATTTTGAGGTATGTTCCTTCTATTCTGATTCTCTAAAGTGCTTTTAGCATGAATGGGTGTTGGATCTTTTCAAATGCTTTTTCAGCATCAATTGAGATGATCATGTGATTTTTGTCTTTGATTCTGTTTATGTGGTGAATTACATGGATTGTTTTCCGTATGTTGAACCAGCCTTGCATCCCTAGCATGACCCCGACTTGGTCATGGTGTATAATTTTCTTGATGTGGTTTTGAATGCACATTGCTAGTATTCTGTTTAGCAGTTTTGCATCTAAATTCATCAATGATATAGGCCTATAGTTTTATTTTCTTGAGCTGTCTTTATTTGGCTTTGGTATTAATGTGATGTTGGCTTTGTAAAATGTGTTTGAGAGGGTCCCGTTTCTTTCTATTTCACAGAATAGTTTGAGGAGTATTGGGATTAGCTCTTCTATAAGTGTTTTATAGAGTTCAAGTTGTGACCCAATCTTCATTCAGCAATGTGGTGTTCAGTCTCCATGTGTTTACATGGTTACTCTGGGTCTTCTTAGAGTTGATTTCTAATTTCACTCCATTGTGGTCTGAAAAGATGTAGGATTATCTTTATTTTCTCTCTTTGATTGGTGCATTGTAATCATACACCTTGATGAAGTTCAGGATGATAGAGGAATCCATGCACATAAAACTTATTGAATCCTCTCCCAGTTCACACCCCGCTCCATCTCCCTCCCCACCTTCCTGTACTCAGCAGTAATTGCCTTAAATGAGTTTGTGTATGTATGCCATGTTCACTGAGATGTTTCTCTCTTCAAATCCCCCTCTCCCCTCCTGTTTTCCTCAGTTTGGCCCCCTTCTTCACTCCACTAAGATTTATCCTTAGTGTGGAATCCCTTTTGTGTCCCAGTTTCTCCCTACGTTCCACATGTGAGGGAGAACGTCAGATTCTTCATTTTTTTATGACTGACTAATCTCAATTTGCATAATATATTTCAATTCCATCCATTTCCTTGAAAATGATTAAATTTGTTCTTCTTTGTGGCTGTATAGAATTCTATTGTGTATATATCCTATAGTTTTGCAATCCAGTCATTTGTTGATGGACATCTTGACTGGTCTCATAGTTTGGCAATTATGAATCGTGCACCTATAAACATAGATATGCATGCATTACTATGGTAGTCTGGTTTCAATTCTTTTGAGTAGGTACCCAAGAGTGGTATAGCTGGATCATATGGTAGGTTCATTTCCATTCTTCTGAGAATCCTTCACACTGTCTATCAAAGTGGTTGTTCTAATAAAATCTCTCCGACATTGTATCAGAGGTCCTATTATCTTCATATCCCCACCAGCATTTATTAATGTTTGAGTTTTTAATGACTGCCATGTTAATTGGGCTTAGGTGAAATCTCAGTTTTAATTTGTATCTCTCTGATTACTAATGAGGAACCATGCAGGAAGCATCACAGTACCTGACTTAAAACTATACTACAGAGCCATAGAAATAAAAACACCATGGTTTGGCACAAAAGCAGACACAGACCAGTGAAATAGAGTATAAGATTCAAAAACAAATCCACACACCTATAGCCAATTGGTTTTTGACAAAGGGGCAAAAGACAGACACAGAAAAAAGATAGCCTCTTCAATAAATTATGTTCAAAAAACTGGTGGTGGCAAAATTGATTATATGCAGAAAAATGGAAATCTCACTTTCTCACCCTGCAAAAGAATCAATTAAAGATGGATCAAAAACATGAATATTAGACCAAACACTGAACTTACTTGAAGAGGGCATAGGACCAATACTCAAACAAAGAAGCATGGGTAAAACTTTCTCAACAAGACCCCAAAGGCACAGGAAATTAAAGCAAGGTTTAATATGTCAGATTGCATTAAACTGAAGAGCTTCTGTGCTGCAAAGAAACCTATCAAGAACCTCAAGAAATACCCCATAGAATATGAGAAGATCTTTGCCAACTACTCCTCTGAATATACTTATTTCTAGGATTGCAGATAAGGGAGAGAGAATTCACCCTTAATATACACACTTGCCCCATGTGTTGATGTTTTTTCAAAAACAAAACCTGAGATTAGCTAATTTTGGTGACACATACTTGTTACCCCAGTACTTGAGAGACTGATACAGTAGGATTGCAGGTTTAAGGTCAGCCTCAGTAAGTAGTGAGACTCTCATCAACCTAGGGAGATCCTGTTTCAAAATAAATATAAAATAGGGCTTGGTGTACAGCTCAGAAGTAGAATGCCCTTTGGCTCAACCACCAGTACAACAAACAAAACAAAACAATAACCAAAAAAAAAAACCCTGAAATTACCAAATAGTATTATACGTTTTATTTTTCTAAAGCATATATAAATAAAAAAAGTGCAAAAATACTTAACATGTTTTTGTAAATTTGTGAATATAAAGATATAGGTCCAGCATATTTATTTATTTATTTATTTATTTATTTATTTATTGCCCCAGCCTAATTTTTTATTCTTTACTTTGAAACAGGGTCTCACTAAGTTGCAAGTTGTTTAGGGTGACCACCAACCTGTAATCCTCCTGTCCCAGCCTCCCAAGTACTGGGATGACAAGCAAGAGTGAGTCACCACATCTGGCTTTATTTTTGTTGTTTATGATTATTTTATTGGTGCATTGTAATTGTATATATTAGTGATATTTGTAGTGATAGACTCAAATATACACATATACTTATTTGGTGTGTTTTCTTCTCCTTATCCCTTGTTACCCTCCTTTCTTCTGTCTCTGAATCACCTTCAGCTACTTTAGTGATCTCACTTCTAATTTTTATGAGATCTCTTCTCTTTCTTCTTTACTCTCTAGCTTCTACATATAAAAGAAAACATGTGGGTCTTTTTTTTTAATTTTCTGAATCTGAGTGATTTAGTTTAGCATGGTATTCTCCAGTTCTGTCCATTTTACTGTTAATAACATAATTTTGTTCTTTTGGCTGAGTAGAGGCCAATTGTATATATATATTAAAATTATAAATATATAAAAATATAATATATAATTAAATATACTTATATATTATAATTATAATATATACAATTAAATTTTATATGAAATTATATATATTTTATATAATTTTCTTTATCCATTTATCTGTTGACAGGCATATATATTGTTTCCATAACTTGGCTATTGTAGATAGTGCTGCTATAAACACGGGTATCACTTAATATTATGACTTTAAATCTTTTGGAAAGATAACTAGGAGTGATTTTCCAGTCAGCATTCTTAATTTAAAATATTGGCCATGCAACTTGGAGGAAAGAAGATTTATTTTCTTGTGGTTTGGGGTCCAGTCCATGTGAGGCTGGGAACCATGGATCTCAGAGCATGAGAAGCAGAGAGAGACCATGTGGGTTATACTCACATCATGGAGGCCAGGAGATGAGAGAGAGAGAGAGAGAGAGAGAGAGAGAGAGAGAGAGAGAGAGAGAGAGAGAGAGAAAGAGAGAGAAAGAAGAAGAAGAAGAAGAAGAAGAAGAAGAAGAAGAAGAAGAAGAAGAAGAAGAAGAAACCATATATAATCTCTATGGCTGCTCACCTCCTCCATTCACACCCTATTGGTCTACCAGGTACCATCCAGGTAAATCTACTACAATGGATTTATTCACTGCTGGAATTACAACCCTCATGACTTCACTTAATCAGCCCTGATTATTAATATATGAGCTCTTTAGGGGACATTTTATACCTAACTACAATAGTATCACTGGGTTATATGGCGATTCCATTTCTAATCTTATTTGGAACCTCCATACTGTTTTCCACTGTGGTTGTAACAACTTGCAATCCCACCAACAGTTTATATATGATTCTTTTTCCCCATATCCAGACCACGATTTGTTGTTATTGTATTTTTTTCTTCGAACTCAGATTGAACCCAGGGGCTACCTCCAGGCTATACCCCCAACCCTAGTTTTTGTGCTTTATTTTGAAACAGGGTCTCACTAAGTTGGGGAGGGCCTCATTAAGTAACTGAGGCTGGCTGCGAACCCAGATCCTCCGGTCTCAGCCTCCCAAGTACTGGGATTACAAGCGTGTGCCATCATGCCTGGCTGTTATTATTGTATTCTTGATGATTGTCATTTTAAGTGGAATGCGATAAAACTTCAATAACATGTTTATTGTTATCTGGTTTTGATAAGAGTTATTTATTCAACTGCATATTGAATATGTATATGTACGTATATGCATGAATATATATTAATTATATTCATGATATATATGTGTATAAAATTATTTATTCAACCTCATGTTGACTATTCATCATATTCATATATGTGTGTTTGTTATTAAATATATATTAAATATATCCATACATATACATTATGTATAAATATGCATATAATTATATACTAAGAAGCTAAAAATTAATTAACATGTAGGAAGGTATTAATGATATATGAAAATAATCTTCTGTAATGGAAATGAACTTGAAATGTCTGAAACAAGTGTCTATTCTTGTTGAGTGAGTTTAGAAACCTAAAAACTAAGTTGATCCACACCAACTTCCCATATGGCAAGACTGCCCATATTTTCAATGGGGATATATTTCTTTCACTATGTTAAGGAAGGACAAGCTATTATCACTGTCTTCCTTCTCTAGTTGTAGAGGATGGCACAATTAAACACATAACAGAGCAATCAAAATAGCCTCAGGATGCTTTTGGCTCTGCCATCCCAGCCAAGGACTTTGTTCTTTAACCAGCCCCATCTGTTGCCATTCCCTAATTTGACTATCACTGCGTTTCTCCCATCTCTACTTTACCCCTGAGGTATTCTCCATCTATAAAGGATGATTATGTGATTTTTTTAAAAACGGTACAAAGTATGATTATGAACTGCATGAACAACAACTCCAGTATTTCATATAAAAATTACTTTCAAATAAATTGAGGGACGTTATTGTTTTATTACTTATTGTCAAATAATTATTTTCTTATAAATTGGAAATGTCCTACATTGTTATCCTTATGATTGACAGATTGAAAGTCGCACATATTACAGAAAAATAGAAGGCTTTTTAAAATATCCATTTGAAACAAAGTATTTCTTACATAAAACAAATTATAGCAAAATTCTAAGATATTACTAAAAATGTACAGGTGTGTTAATAAACCAGAGCATGTATGAATACATTAGATATCTTGGCTCTTAGAACAACATCTGTTAATTATCTCATAGCTTCTAAACAGGAGTCCAGGCATGGCACAGCTTGGTCTTCTGCTCAGCGTCTCATAGGCTACAATCAGGTTGTCAGTAAGGCTGTATTCTTCCACTCACAGGATGACCAGTGGAATTCATCCCCTTCTGTAGGAGTATGGTCTCACTTGTCTTGCTGACTGTCACCTGGGAGCTCCTTTTAGCTCCTAGAGGCTACCCACAGTTTCTTGATATGTAACCTTTTTTTTTTTTTTCAGATTTTCTCAAACTTCTGACAATATGACAGCTGGCTTCAAGATGAATAAGAGTCTTTCTGGCTCTATTCTGCTGAGATGAAGTCTTACATAACATAAGAATTAAGAAAATGACCACCCCGTCACATTTACTATAGTCTGGGCAGAACCAAGTCAGAGATTTTCAAGTCCATGGCACACAGTGGTCATCTTGTGTATGTCCATTGTGATGGGTAACTCTTCAGTCCCTTGTTTCATCATTTTATTAATCCTGTTTTAATATAACCGAAGTAAGGAACAGAGGTTTAAAAAGACTAATTTATTCCTATTAGATTCTATCTTGTTATTTCATCAAGCCTACCACAATATATAAATTAAAGATTTCTAGGTTATTTGAACATATCCTTGTAGAAAGATGCATGGGGAATCCAATTTTATATAAACTAACAAATTTAGAGTGATCAAACGTGTGAAATATCTTGATCAAATAATATTACTTTGACATGATGTTCCCTAAGAAGGAAAAAATAACAGCCTTGAATTGACCAGAAAATCCTTAGTTTTAGTGCATCATAAATAAATGTCCTTCAAAAACTAAATTCCAAAGTATTTTTAGAAGTAGTTTTTAAAAAGATAAGAATCAATCAATCTAAATTGGGGCTAGAGAGAGATTTTGTTTAAAATAATACAGGATATTCATATCCATTCTATATTTACTCTTTGAGCTAAAAATCAATTGAGCCAAAATGATCATGTTTATTTATACATGAAGAAGGATATGACATAAAGATAAATATAATTTCTAACATCGTTTTACTTTTCCAAACAGTAAGCATAAAATACACAAATAGATCATGCACTTGAAAAAGTTAATATTTAATATGAACTATAACAGTTGTTTTTAAAGTAAATATTCTTCCTAAGGACTTTTTTGTGTGTGTTTGTGGCACTAGGGATTGAACCTAGGGCCATTCTCTCTTTGAGGTATACCCCTTGCCCTTTTTAATTTTTTATTTTGAAACAGGGTCTCACTAGGTTGCTGAGACTTTCAGTACATTGTTGAAGCTGTCCTTGATTCTGTGATACTCCTGTCTCAGCCTCTCAACTACTGGGGTTACAGAGTGCGCTACCATGCCCATCTTGAAGAACTTTTTGTATAAAATACAAAACTAATATCTCAATTGTCTTCAGTTGGAGAACATGTTGAAGTAAGAATGCATGTAATACTAAAAGAAAAATGGGCATTTATTATTAATTTTAATACGTATAGCTTTCTAATAAATGTATTGTATGGTTTCAGCAAAAGCAATTTAATTTGTTTCACCCCTCCTGTTTTTTTTTTTTTTTGTTGTTGTTGTTGTTTGTTTTTTTAGAGTGGGCATTGAACTTTGGGGCTTTCTACATCCAAACTGTACCCTACAGTCCTTTTTATTTTGAAACAGTCTCCCTAACTTGCTGAGGCTGTCCTTTAACCTATGATTCTTCTATCTCAGACCCCCAAGTACTGGGATTACAGACACATGGCACCACACCTCTTCTTCTTTTCCTCTTTATTATTGATGATTTATGGAAATAACCTACAGTAGTAGCTTATAGAGCTTATTTTATATTTGTATTTGTTTTGTTTAGTTCAAATAACTCAAAGTTAGCAATCTGACATACTATTCTGATTTGTGAATTCTTTTCTAAATTTTATTCTACTAAATATGCAAACTAAACATTTATCAATATCAATTAATTTTGCCTAATGCCTTTGAAAACTTTTTTAACAACAGAGTTATAGTAAATACTGTAAAGAATGATTTGACTATTCAGAGTAAAACTTATGATATTGTTTGCTACAAATAGTTACTTTTACTATACTAAATTGTTTATTACAAATAATATTTTTGTGAGAAAAAATTGGATGACTGCAAATCAGTAAACACTCGTGTTTAATAAACTACATGTTTTCTCACAAAGAAATGAGAAATGATAAGTATATGCACATTAAACTACATAAATATTCTATATATGACTGGATACTGATTTTCTTTTGAGCAAGTTAAAACAATTCATAAATATATGAAAGAAAAGTCAATGTATTCTAAAGAGGTAATGTTTCATAGCTTAAGACATTATTTGTTGTACTTATAAACAGAAAATTTTAGTAAGAGCTTCAGTCCATGATGGCTAATAAAAAGTATATAATAGCCACGCATGGTGGTGTATACCTGTAATCCTAGTACTTGGGAGTCTAAGTCAGGAAGATCACAGGTACAAGGACAGTCTCAGCAACTTAATGAGACCCTCAGCAACTTAGCAAGAACCTGTATAAAATAAAATAAAGTAAAATGAATTGAAATAAAATAAAATAGCAATGGGGTCTGTTTCAGAGGTAAAATGCCCCTGGCTTCAATCCCCAGTACTAAAAACAACAACAATAACAACAAAACGAACTGTACCAGTGGCAAAAATGGACTTCCTAGAAAGAAACAAAGCTGATGAATGAAAATTTTAGTTTTGTTCCAGTCATCTACAAAACTATATGAAAATGCTTGAAGAAATAAGCACAGTTCATGAGGCAAGAGTCCCTTCTGAAGACAGGACCAAAATGTTATGAATAATTCTGAAAGAAACAATTTGCAAAAAAGAAATGTATTTAAAAGATTTTATTAAGATTAAATTCCAGAAATGTATCATATATTCCATAGACTTTTAGCTTCATTTGGGGCAGCAAATATAGTGTCCAAAAGTCTCAGTTTGTGCCAGATTCGGAGATTTCCAAGAAATTGACTTTAGAGTGCTAAGAAACAAGGAAATCCAATGCCCAAACTGGACAAGCTGATCATCCCCTTAGTGGTTCTCACCACTTATCCAAATTAACTGAGTATTTTTTTAAAAAGAAACGAAAATCATGTCTAAACTTCTACCAACAGATTTATTTCAACTGATCTGAGGTAATTCCAGTTATTGTCCATTCACATATTAGTTTTCTATTGATACCAGAACAGATCATCACAATTTAGGTATTTGAAATAGCATAACTTAGTCACATCACAGTCTGTAGGTCAGAATAGGTGCAGTGTACCTTTGCTGGTTTCTCTATTAGGATCACAAGGCTGAAAGAAAAAACTCAGCAGGTACTATCCTAGAGGCTTTGTGTGCAGATGCATTTCCTTGCACATTTGGATGATTGGCAGAAATCAAATCCTTGGCATGGTAGGAGTGAATACTTTTGACCTCTGCTCATTATAGGCTACAGACAGCTCCCAGATCTTCTAGTCCACTCACAGCCCTGGAGTGATGACCATTCACCCCTCCTTCCATGATCTGCATCTGCCTCATCTTTTTCTGCTCTTTCCTCCACATCTTTTTTACCCTTATCCTTTCTCTTCTGCTTTTTTAAGGTCCACATGCCTAAATTAGGCCAAACTGGATAATCTAAAGCCACTTCCTTATTTTAAGGTGAGATAACCTTTTCAAAAAGCTTGTTTACTTGACCACTATTTACTTATCAAGGCCCTCATTTCACTGTTCCCATCAATGTTACAGTTTTTGCCCAAACCCAAGTACTCTCTTTGAAAGAAATGAAATAATCTTCTTTATCTAACTCTGAAGTCCTATAAATAATCCCAAATTGAGATACTGCCAAGACCCAAGACTATTTTTCCAGCATGACCAATAAACTTAGATTTGCTTGATTAACAGATTACTCTGTTGATCTTTTAAGGGTGTCAACTATTAAAATATTTTATAGCTAGACAACTTTCACCTATGTTATAAAACATAGATGTATAAAAGTTTTATTATATAATTTAATGAGAAAGCATCAAGGAAGGCAGGGGATTTGTGCCGCAGCAGACAGGGAAAAGATATATAGCCAGGTTCTACTACATGGTTCAGCTCAAAGTTCTCAAAAGTGTTCAGTCATCTTAACACTCCACTGATTTTTTTTTCTCTGTGTAAATGAGCTTTTTAAAAAATACACCCACTTCTATTCAATTCATCTTAATCTCTAGTTTCACCATTCTCTAAGCTTCAGTCTTGCATTTTCAACTGCCTGCAGGACTTTTCCACTTGAGCACATTTCTGTCATCTGACACTGTTTAACTGACACCATTTAAACTAAACTCATCTACACCAAAAATGTAATTCTCCAGACTTTATTATTATGCTGAAATTTGACAGTCATTTAAAAAATCCTACGCATATATTTCATGTCTCCCTATTAACAGTGTAAATGTCCTGAGGAAAAGGGCCTTGTACGATACTTCTCAATATTGTTCTCCTCCACTGCAAAGCACAGTGCAGTGCATTAGGTGCTTGGCAAAAGGGAGAGCAAGGGAGGGGACCTAAATTAAAAAGTGGAGGTGATTGAGCTATACGTCATTTTAATTACTACATTAAATTAGGTTCAGTATGACATTTAAAATTCAATTTGATTTGATTCAATGATCATGAGCTAGCATCACTAAAGGTGCTGAAGAACAAAAGCAGGGGTACACATAGAAGATATTCATTATACCCTAACCTGAGGTAAGATGTTTTTAGGATTTTGGTATCATAAATGGAACTTGGAAATATTATGCTAAGCAAGACTAGACAGTCTCAAAAAGTGAATAGTTGTGTGTTTTCTCTTATATATGTAAGCTAGGTAGAAATTGGGAAACAAAAGTAACCTCAGATAGACAAGCAGAGACACCAGTAGAGTGATGGAGGAGGTTTAGTGGTCAGAGGAGGGGCCATAGAGATGTAAAGAAAGTAACAGTTGTATTAATGCTATGTACTTATGTTAAACTACCAAAGACAACCTCAGAGATGTGTTTGGGGAAGGTGGTTGAATCAGGATGGAGATGCTCCATGAGTTGTGCATGTGTATCCTTATAACTCTATACCTCAGTATGATGAGTGATTACAATGCACCAATAAAAGAAAAATAATAAAATGAGTCCTGTATATGATAATAGAGAGGAGAGGAGGAAAAGGATACATAAAGATGGGTGCTTCTCTTTGATATTTTTGCTTTCTCATAACCAGAATAGTTGATTGAAGAAGAAGCTTTAATTTGAAATAAGATTTGGAGAAGAATCACATTAAAAAAATAAATATTATTTACTTTTAAATTTTACTATAATCTGACACAGGATTGTACATATTTATGGGATACAATGCTATTTTTGACCCATGTATAATCAGTGCATATCAATCAAGTCAAGAAAATTATAACAACTATTACCTAAAACATGTCATTTCTTGTGTGAAAACATTCAAAATTCTTTTTTATCTATTTTGATACTCCCATCTCAGTATTAACTACAGTTATTCTCCCTCTCAGCATGACATGAGAACATATTTATCCAAATTGTAACTTTGTACCCATTGTCCATAAAATGCAAATCAAAACTGCAGTGATCTGCCAACTCACTATTTTTATGATGAATATTATCAAAAAGATAAGAAGTATTGAAAAGTGTATGGAGAAGACGAAATCCTTGTACAGTGTTAGTGATAATATAAATAAATAAAGTTGTTATGGAAACCAGCATGGAGGTTCTCAAAAATATCAAAATTAGGAATCACAATTTAGTGATGGGAAGGGTTGGAGAAATTCAGCCCAGCAGTGCTATCATAGAAAGAAGCTCTGAAAGGAAACCTCTGATAAACTCCTGGCCTTTTTTTTTTTTTTTTCTAGAATTACCTAAGTTGATAACCAAAGAGATGATCCAGGCAAAGAAAGCCTGACATCATTTAGACTTCAAATATTTTTCCTGATGAGAGGCAAAAAATAAATACAAAAATCATCATGTGCAAAATTGAGAGACAGAGTAAAATTAGTGAGTACCAGGAAACAATGCATTTTTTTTACAGTTATAAGCCTCTGGGGGTATGTGGAAATTCTGTATTTTCTATTCCATTTCTTTACCTACCGTCTTGTATATTTCATAATTTCATCATCCTCATTCACAGAAAATGACTTTTTTTTAACCTCTGTTACTAAGAGAAAAAAACAATCTGAAGAGAACTTCCACATGTGCTGACCATCAATTCACTCACTGGCTTATGGATGAATGTCCCATTACAAATGACCTCTGCTCACTCATTAGACACTTTCAAACTCAAAACCCTAAACCAAAACTTCCCCCTGAAAGTGAGCTCTACTGTAACAGAGACTTGATCTGACTGAAATCCATGAAGACCTGGCACAGCACCTGCCATGGGTGGAGACCTCAACAGACACATGTTAAATGATTAAACAGTATTCACAATTGTGTACTTCTCTTTATCTCTGATGTTTCTACTTCCTTGACACTGTGGATTTTCCCTGCCCCCAAGAGATCACCAAATAGAGACAATATTTCTTGAGTAAAAGATATGATTACTAGAAGAACTAGTAAAAGAAGTAAAATTTCATGGTAGGGTATGATATGCCATGTTTTTCTTTGAAGACCTCAGATTTTGTTACTGATAATCTCAAAATCATGTGCATGCCAGGCATGGTGGTAGATGCCTGTAATCCCAGTATTTGGAAGGTTGAGACAGGAGGTTTGAAGTTTCCAGTAAAGCCTCAGCAATGTAGGGAGACTCTCAGCAATCTAGTGGAATTCATTTCAAAATAAAAAATAAAAAGGTTTGAGGGTGTAGTTCAGAGGTAGAATGTCTCTGGGTTCAATTACCAGTACCATGAACAAACAAACAACAATAAACAAAGACAAAAACATGTAAAATATACATACACACATCTATAATATTCAGCATACACACACACACATTTATATGAATCTTAAGTCAGAGTGACCTTAAAATGCTGCCTTTTTCTTTCATTCATTATACACAATATTTGGATACATCCTGTTTTAACTCAGGTGCAGGAAAATTATCACAATGTAGAGAATCCTAAACTGAAATTGTAGGAGGTGCCTGTTCTAATGTGCTCATCATTCTCTCCTCTCTCTCACTTCTTATAGAGAAGCACATGACTTTTAAAACTTTAAAAAGAAACTTAATGCACTCTTTAGCCAATTTAAATGCAAAATATTTTATTGTCTTTTGCTTAACATTTCTTTAAAAGTATGACTTAAAGGCACACATCACTTTTAAAATACATCATGTGTTATTGGACAGCATATTTGAAGTACTAGCCAGTATTTTGTTTCATATATTTATTTCTTTCCATGTCCTAAATCCTCATTCATTCAGTATCATTCAGTTACTTTCCTTGTGAATATAAAATAGAAGGATTGCACTCATGTATATTATAAGGGTTTGAAACCCAAGCTATCACTTTGTAATGATAAACAAATTTCTCTTTAATGTGAAAATAGTTTTGCCACTTGAAGCTTTTGAAATTTAATTAATATTTGGCATTTATGGAGTTAGAGAAAAAAATTTTATTCTTAGGAATGTAGCAGGGTAGGATTAATATTAATTTTCTCAAAAAATGTCTAATGTGCATTCCTCAGTGAAGTGATATTATTGAGTTACTTACAAGTTTTCATACACTATTCTCATTAGTTATTGTGGAAGTTTGGCCAAATAGTATCTTTTCAAGATGCACTTTTCATTATGCTGTTTTCATAACATGTACTAAATAAATAAATATAAAATTATAAATGAATGGAACTAGATTAGCTAGTCTTATAAAGCAAATGGTTGTATGTTTCCTCCTATATGTGTAAGCTAGAGAGAAATTGGCCACTTTCAGCTAAAGGAGAAGAGAGTCCAAGTGGAGGAATGGAGGGGGTCAAGGATGGGAGAGAATTTGATGAGGATAACAGTTGAAATTATTCCTATATGACTAGGAAATTATTTATACCAATCTCATAACATGTACAGGGAAGAGGAGAGAGCAAGGTGAGATCCATAGGGAATCATATGTGTGCATGTATGTTCCTATCGCTCTGAATCTCATTATGATGTATAACTGCAATGCATCATAGGTTATATTTAAAAAAATTTTAAAATATCTTATAATAAATTACTTATGTTAAGTAGCCTAGAGAACATTTTCTAAGAGATGATTTATATGGGCAGAACCACAAAAAAAAAGCCCAATTTGTAAAGTTTCTTTGATTTCAGACTTGTTGAACTAAGTCTCAATCCATTAAAATGATTAATTTGTTTAGAGGCTGATGAGGCTCATGGGAAACATGTTGAAAGTGACCGTCAACTTTTACCATTTGGGATCTTATAAAGACGCTGGACTTCTTGTAATACATTGTGCAGTATATTGCACTTAAAAAAGGAATTGTTAGTGGGATTGCAAATGAGTGCAACCACTTTGGAAAGCAGTATGGAGGATCCTCAGATGCATGGGAATGAACCTACCATATGATCCAGCAATACCACTTCTGGGTATCTACCCAAAAGAATGGAAATCAAACTATCAGACCAATGCATGTGTATCTATGTATATAGCTGCACAATTCACAATTGCCAAACTATGGAACCAGCCAAGATGTCCATTGACAGATGAATGGATTACAAAACTATGGGGATATGTACACAATGGAATTTTACTCAGCCATAAAGAAGAACAAAATCATGTTATTTTCAGGGAAATGTATGGAACTGGAAAACATTATGTTAAGTGAAATTAGTCAGTCACAAAAAGTAAAAAATCATATGTTCTAACTAATATGTGGATGCTAGGGAGAAAATGGGGCATAAGAGGGAATCCAGATGAAGAAGAGGGATTCCTTAGATGAGCAAAGTAGTTGACTTAACTGAAGGTGATGGAGGAGGGGACACCCTAATGCACAAGATGTACTTTCACAAACATATCAAAGTCAATCACCAACTGAACCTAAGAAGGAGGGAGTGCGAGGGAGTGGGGCAGGACCTGGGAAAGTGTTAAATGAGAAATGTGTGCATGTATGCCTTTACCAGCTTGTACCTAACAAAGATGTATGATTACATGCATCAATTAAAAAAAAAAAAGGAATCATCCTGCTTAATCAATCCTCACCATCACCTTACAAAAGAAAGGATCCAATGAAGGATGTTTAGAAAAAGTGATATAGAAATTTGGTGCAATGCTGTGGAATATTATTTAAAATTTTTTTATATGACCTACTAACCAAGGTACCTCTGAACAGGTTGTTCAGGAAAGTATATGTAATAAATTAAGTGTGTAAGTGAAATAAAACTACATGCGGCATTTGTTGATCATGTAAAATAAATCACAAGAGCAAACTTCTCTGGTTTTCACATATTTCTTTGGCCAATAACTTCTCTTCATTATTAGTTCATTTTTATGAAATATTACTGTAAATTTAAGTACTTTTTGCACTATCACTTCACACAGGTAAAGGAAAAACAACCGATCTCACTCATATGTATTGTAAGGGGATTGAGCAGAGTGGGATCTGGAGGGAAACACACCAAGTACTGTGTGCATGTATGCTTGCATCACTTTGATACACACTATGGTGCATAATTAAAATTCACATTTTTTAATATACATTCACTCCTGCATTTCTGTATCTATTCATCCATTATCAGACCCTTAATTGTTCACATGCCTTGCTTCTTATATACAATGCTGCAATGAAAGAGGGAGTGTAGATATTTCTATGAGGTGCTAATTTCATTTCTTTTGTGCATATACCTATAAGAAGGAATAGTGGATAATGAGGAAGCTCTGGTTTTGCTTTTTAGCTTTTTAGGAACCTCCATACTGCTATTATTGTATGAATTTACATTCCAGTCAACACTGTACAAGGATTTCCTTTTCTCCACAGCCTCCTCAACACTTGTAGTCTTTTTTATAATAGTCATCCTATTAGGTATAAAGTGATTTGTCATTTTAATATTTATTTATATTTCTCTGATAATTACTGATTTTCAGCACCTTCTCATATGCATATTGGTCATTTTAGCATTTAATTAAATTTATTTTATACTGATACATAAAAACATTAAAATTATTCATATTAAAATGAGTAGTATGTGATGATTGGATACATTTATACATTATTCATGTTTAAACCAGATTACCTCATCAAATGGTAATAAAATCAAAATCCTTTCTTCTTGCCTTTTTAGCTCTATGGTATATTATTGTTACTTGTAGTCACCCCACTATGCTATAGTAAATACACCAGAATGTCTTCTTCCCAACAAACTGTAGCTTGGTATCCATCCCTCCTCTCCATTTACTCTCCCCAGCCGCTGGGAGCCACCCATCCAAATCTCAACTTCTATCACCTCAACTTTTTTAGATTGGGTATATTAATGAGATTCTACAGTATTTGTCTTTATTTCACTTAACATAATAATACAGACTTTTTTAGCGTGCTATATTCTACCTGTTTGTATTTTTTTTTTTGGCTGCCTGAGTTTTAATGTGAAATAAGAAAAAGAAAAATCATTGCCAATACCAGTGTCAAAAGGGAGCATCCAGAGAGCAAATGATTGTGATAATCCAGTGGCAGAGAGAGCAAATGATTGTGATAATCCAGTGGCAGTTGCCCTATCTGTTTTAAACCAGTCTCAAAAGCAATAGAATTTCACTTTCTCTATTCTCCATTGGTTCAATCTGACACAGACCACCACATTTTAAGGGAAGGAGCTATAGATACTGATCTTTGGTGAATGCATGTCAAATATTTTGGATTCATCTTTCGAATCGGCCATCTGGATTTTGAGAGGATGTTTTAGATGGAAATAGAAGAATTTACATAGAAAATTTTTTCATTAGACCAGAAAGAAATTTAAAATACTCCTTCAACTAACATATTTACTCTGGACTGCATATATCTAGAAAAGGGGTTGAGATATAACAAGCAGGTTATAGCATTTCAAAGCACTGATAATAGAGTTAATATAGAGGTAATGAAGAGATAAGTAAATTATACACTGATAACTATATTTCTCTTCATATATCATACTAAAATACTAGAATTATTTATTTAACTAATTATGAGAGCATAATTATGACTTGCTTTTGCCTGGATGCATAAACTGATTGAGAAATTTGCTTCCTATTTTTTTCTAAAGTTTTTCAGACAAATTCTAAGTGAATACAGAACTAATTAAAGTACATATCTATCCATTTAATGTGAAAATAAAATGAATGAGTAAATAAGTACAGTAAGGCTTTTAAGACATCAATTCTATAATGCTTTCAGAAAATGTGTTTATTCTGAATAATTCAGGGGAAATTTTTAGTTCCTTCTTTCACAGGGAATGATTCAAAATCATCATTATGAAATCACTCAAAATCATTCATCATAGGAATAAAATGAACATAACATTTTCTCTGTATTTTGGAAAAATAAAAAGTTACAGCATAGTTATTGAACAGTTAACACTTTGGGAAGAAATGTTCAAAGATACTGATTAAGTACTTTGTTGTTAAAATGAAATAGCCTAATGTGTTTGTAAGTGTTACTTATAAATGACTAGGAAATGAAAGCTATGGGCAGTAAAAAAATCAAAGTTTATCTTTTAAATTTACTAGTACTATCATTGCATCTAAAGTCTGAAAGATAGACTACATTTAAATCTTTATTATTGATATAAGGAATGTCAGAAAATCAGTCTTCAGCTAGTGGACTAGCAATCAGAAATATTGATTTTCCTCAACTTTTTTTTTTTAATGTAGGTTTCAAGTTTATGAACATAAATGAGTTTTGTTTACTATATTGAAACCTAATGATTTTATACAGAATATAAGGATTTTAGTAAGAAACTTTCTGGTTTTGGTAGGGATTTATTCAGTTAATTTAAATAACTTATTTTTAAGATATCAATATGTCTTAATCATCTGGATTCTTATGATCCATTCATTCATTTAAAATTTTATTGAACAAAGATATTTGGAATATATCATTAAACAAAAATCCTTTCCTTCTCTTGTGAAACAACAAGCACAATACACATAAGTGAATTATATGATACATTTATATGTGGTAAATGTTAAAAGAAAAATCAAAAATATTAAAGTAAAGACATATTTGAAAATATGGATGCATATTATGTCTTATAATTACAAAGAAACTGATTGGGACCAATGTAGCTATCATTAGGAAGATGGATTTTAAACAACTTGAAAGAGGAGAAACATTAATTCAATTATTGTGCATGTTTATAATATCATAGGCAGAAGTGAGTCTTACCTGTTTGAGAGACATTAAATGGCAGTAACCCTAGGTGAAGTGATTAAGGTGAAAGGTATGGAGAAATGGAGCATGGTACAGTATGCATATTATTTAAGGACTTTGCACTACCATAGGACTTTTTTTTCACTCTGAATGAAATATAGAGCCATTTTTAGGTTTTACTATTACCTAAAGAGTTACTTTGATTACTGGGTTGACTGCAGATTAATAATAGTGGACTTAGAAACTAACTAGGAAACCATTGTGAAAAGCCAAACAGGAGATTGTAGTGTCAAGGAACATCCTGTTGATAATGAGGTAGTGATCAATCATCTTTTCTGTATTTAGTAACTGTCACGGAATTTCTTGACTGATTAAAAAAAAAAAAAAAAAAAAAAAAAAAGACAAGAGAGAAAAAAAGCCAAGAATCAAAAAGGCCTAAGTTTTGGCTTGAATAACTGGAAGTACAATGTTATTATCAGCTGGATATATAGAAGATGGCAGCAGAGAATTCTTGGAGGGGAGGGACAAGAGCTCTGCATTTATCTAATATGAAAACTCACTGCTTACCGGGAAAATTTTCTCAGTAAAAATAAAAGTTTTGTTTTATTTTGGAGACCAATATTTATTTTTTAAACCTCAGAAACAATAAAATACTTAGGAATAAACCTAAACAAGGAGGTAAAAAGACCTTAACAATAAAAATTATGAAACATTAAAGAAATTGAAGAATATCTTAGAAGGTGGAAGGATCTTCCATGCTCTTTAATAGTTAAGGCAAATATCAAAATAGCTGTCCTTCCAAACTGATCTATAGATTCAATGAAATCCCCATTAAAATACTATGGTTATTCTTTACAGGTCTAAAAAATCAGTCCTTAAATTCATATGGAACAACAAAACAACTAGAGTAGCCAAAAATAGGTCTCAGCAATAAGAATCATGCTGGAGCCGGGCATGGTGGCACACACTTGTAATCCCAGCATTTGGGAGGCTGAGACCAGAGGATCCGGGTTCGCAGCCAGCCTCAGCTACCTAGTGAGGCACTCCACAACTTAGTGAGACTCGGTTTCAAAATAAAGAATAAAAAATAGGGCTGGGGGTATAGCTCGGAGGTAGAATGTCCCTGAGTTCAATCCCCAGTACCGCAAAAAAAAAAAAAAAAAGAATCATGCTGGAAGCATTGCAATATGGCATTGATACAAAAGCAGAACATAGACCAATGGAGCTAAATAGAAGACTCAGAAACAAATCCATACACTAACAATCAATTGATCTTTGAAAAAGGGGCCAAAAGCGAACACTGGAAAAAATAACCTCTTCAATAAATAGTGTTGGCAAAACTGGTTATCCATAGGACCAGCACTCCAACATATAGGCATGGGTAAATTTTTTCTTAACAAGATCCCAAAAGCACAAAAAATTAAAACAAGGATTAATATGTGAAATTGCATTAAACTGAAGAGCTGTGTGGCAAAGAAAACTATTAAGAACCTCAAGAGAGAGCCAACAGAATGGGAGGTCTTTGCCAGCTACTCCTCTGACAGAAGATGAATATATTGAATATACAAAGATCTCAAAAAACTCAACACAAAAAAACCAAACAAACAAACAAGCAAATAACCCAATCAAAAAACATGGCCAAGTGAAAGAAATAGAAATTTTATTAAAGAAGAAATACAATGGCCAGTAAATATATGAAAAATGTTCAACATCATTAGCAATCATGAAGCAAATCAAAACTCTCTTGAGATTTCATCTAATCCCAATTAGATGGCAATCATTAAAAATACAAACAAAAATAGATTCTGGTGAGAATGTGAAGTAGGAAATCTGATGCGGTGTTGATGGGATTTGAAATTAGACTACCATAGCAATGCATACATATCTATGTTTATAACTGTACAATTTATAATCATCAAGTTATGGAACCAGCTGAGATGTCTATCAATAGATGATTGGATTAAAAAATATGGGATATATACATAATGGAATTCTACTCAGCCATAAAGAACAAAATTATGTCATTTTCAGAGAAATGGATGGAAATGGAGACTATTATGCAAAATGAGATTAGTCAGTCACAAAAAAATGAAGAGTTGGATGTTCTCCCTCATATGTGGAAGCTAGGGAGAAATTAGGACACAAGAGGGATTTCAGACAAAGTAGAAATCTTAGTGTAGTGAAGGAGGGGAACTAACTGAGGGAGATGAGAAGGACAAGGAAGACTTGAGGGAAACACCTCAATGGACATGATGTACATACACAAACTCATCTAAGAACATTATTGTGCTAAGCATAGAAAGGTGGGGAGGGAAAGGGAGCGGGGGTCGGATCTGGGGGAGGGATTAATGAGTGCTGCATGCATGTATGCCTCTATCACCTTGAATTTCATCAGGATATATGATTACAATGCACTGATAAAAATAGAATTATTTTTCAATAGTCATAAATCAGTTGCCTTTAGAGTATTTTATTGAGTATATAATTGGCCATGTGACTGGCTTTAGCTACTGGAAACAAAACTGAAGCAGCTCATGACTGAAAAGTGCTTTCCCAATGAGACTTGCCCACTCTTCTCCTTGGAAACATTTTAGTTTGTATATGAAGAGGCCTCGGGTAGTACTTCCGAGCCCACAAAGCTGCCACAGAGTGCCTGAGTGTCTGAGTTCAAGCTGAGATGTCAGACACTGGATGGAAGCCATACTAAACCACCTAGCCCACATCAAGCAAACCACTTGCCCAAACAACAGCAAAGAAAAAAAAATGTTTTGAGCTACTATTTCTTCTGGGAAGAGTACATTGTGATGTAACAAATGTTAACTGATATAGATTATATCCAGGTTAAGTAGTTAACCACATTGATAATATAACTTGCATGATTAAAAAAAAATTTCATTTAATTGGAAAAAACAAATGATTTGAGACCAGCTAGACCTCCAGACCTGACTTTGAATCTGGACTTATACTTTATACTTGTCTCTGACTTAACTTTGCTTGCATTTTACTTGGGCTATGTCCTTGTATAAGTTTGAGGATGTTAAATTTAATAAATAAAATATTCTGAGCACGTAGTAAATGCATAACAAACATTTAATTCACTTCATGTCATTATTTAGACATCATGTAATTTACTTATTGTTCTTCTTATCTTTATATTATTATTATTATTATTTTGCTGTCAAAGCTTTAAAGCTCTCAATTGACCTTAACTATCATTAATTGTGTCTTTGAACATGTTGATTAATATTTTATGAAATTCAAATCATATTACAATTATTTGACAAAATTTGATTTTCTTGTCTTTATGTTTACCCATAATTCATCTTTCTTTCTTGACAGCATTGTGGGTACACTGAGTGGCATTTGAAGGCCTTCTTGACAGTGTCTGCAAGAGATTTACAGCACTTAATCTGTCAGAAATTTGTCCTTAGAATTAAAGAGGAGTAGGATATCTTTAGACCTCAGGTCTCATGCTTAGTTACATTCAAAATATCTTACAAAATTAGTTTCAATGTCAGCATACTAATGCCTGTGTCAGCTTTTTTTAAAAAAGAGTGGCAATGATATACTGCCACCTAACTTTGACTGGAGACTATAAAATAGATGGAGTGGTCAGGTTTAGTCCTAAGTAACCTTTTATCCAATGACAGTAATTACTTATTTGAACCTTTAATTCATTTAAATTTGCTTGAACTTTCAAATGACTACCCACATATTTCCATTTTGACAGATAAAATTAAATGACTAATATGGAGAGCAACCTACCTAATGCTTTGGTGTGATTGACAGTTAAAAACATCATAAAGCACCTTTTAACTTGCCAGATTTGAAAAGCTAATTTTTAGTAGGATCAATTTATGTTTGTGACTTCATTACACTATTTCACAAAAATACTAAGGATTCATGAAAGAATGAAAAATTATACCAGTTTCTGAAAAAGTAAATCAATCAATTTATTTTTCTTTCTTTCTTCTTTCTTTCTTTCTTTTGTGGTACTAGGGATGGAACTTGTTTTTGCATTCTACCTCTGAGCTACACCCTAAGCACTTTTTATTTTATTTTATTTATTTATTTTTGTTTTGAAACAAGATCTTGCCTGTGATCCTCCTGTCTCAGCCTCTTAAGTACTGGGATTATAAGCATGTGCCAACACACTTGGCAGTATTTCTTGTATCTGTGCACATTTCATAAGATATCCAGTTTTCATCATAATTCAGGTTCATCTATGACTCCAAGGAAATTGCAGTCAATACTTTAAATGGGATTTAAATAAATTATAAAACAAATAACAAGTGACTCTACCAAAAACCATGTCTAATCTACTACTCCACTGAAATGATCAAATAGAAATATTTCTCTTATATTTCCTCCAAATGGTATCCTTTTCTGATACACTTGTATCTCTTTAAATAGTTGGCCGTGTTTATTGACATAAAATCCTTATAAATGGCTTGTTGTAAGTGTTCAACTGAGCAAAAGTTGCAAGTTTCAGTTTTGCATCTGTACCTTCAACCTTGCTGATTGTATGTTTAATATATCCTCATCTATCTGTTCATTGAGGTGCATTTGGGAACACCTGCTTTGTCCTTGAACATATTCTCCTGAATTCTAGTATTATGGACATATTTCTCCCAGAGCTAATGCTGAGAAAGTCCGGAGATTTTACTGCCATTGAGAGCTTTCAGCCAGGTTGCTATGGGAGTGATTATAAAGAGTGAGGTTTCCTTATGGTCTCATTGAATTATATGAGCACACTCCCTCTCACTTTACCTGCCATAGGTATGCTACCATTCCCTAAAATTCAACTCTATATTAAGTTGTAAATCTCTCAGGAGCTATATTACCACTATATTATTTATAAGGTTATCAATTAAAATTTCTATAATATGGTATTAGTGGTCATAAATGACTCACTGTAGGCTTACTAAAATAAATTAATTAATTAAAACAAATATGCCATCTATAATTAACCTGCTACTTCTGTTTTGTAGTTATTATTTTTCCTAATGCTAATGATAGTTGATTATACAATATTACCGGTAGAGCTAGAGCAACTTATTATAGATGACAATTATTGAATTATTAGGGTCTATTCCAAGTTTTTAGTTCAGCACATCTTGGATACAGCCAAGGAATCTACATGTTTAATTAACTTTCCTTAATGATTCTCCTTTTGGTTTTTGAAGACACGGATTTGAGAATTTGAGTTGGGTACCTCACATGAAAGAGTCTCTTTTCCCTATACTTCATGTGAATTGCAATCAGCAAATATATCCAGCAAATCTTGTGCAATCATGGAGAAAATTGAAGGCATAATTTTAAATCTGAGAATTTTTGCTTTTGTGTATAAACATTAGTAAATGACCATTATGTTATCATTTTATGTTGCCATCCTCAATCCTCTTCATACTAGTTTTCCTCATAGATATTCAGATTTATTATTATTATTTAAAATCAGGGGACTTTAGAACTGAAAGAAATATTTATAACGATGTAAATAAGCCCTTATTTACATATGAGAAACCTGAGTTTGGAAAATATATTACTTTTCCTTTAAAAGTAATGGCTATTTTATGTATTTTAAATAAAAGTTATTTATATATAATACTACTCTATTTGTATGGCTAGATCTTTCAGCACTTATTGTTATTTCTAACACAGTTTAAGGATCTTTTTGCTAAATTAGAACTTTGCTCAGGAATAACATTTAATTGTATTTTTAAATAATTCAGTGCTCAGAGGTAAAGGATATTTTACCTTAATGGAAGACATTTGTCTCTGTTTCTTTCTCTCCTTCATGAAATAATCACTGATGGAAGGACCTACCTTTTAATACCATACCTTAAGATTGGGATTTAAATATATGAATTTGGGAAAGAACTAGATATTTAGTTCATGGCAAAAACCTATTAGAAATGTTGAGTTTAATATAACAATATATAAGACAAATTAACCTTGATTTAATATTTAAAACCATAAATTTTTATTGGATCCTAATAGAGATTCTTAGATTCTGCTGCTTTCTAATCCTGCAATGTGAGATAATATAAGCAGTCAAGATGGTTTCTACAAATTCATGTTTTAAATGTTGCAAGCATTGTACCCAGCCACCATTTTATTGGTAAGCCCAAACCCTAGAACACATTTATCCATTATTTGTTTAATCTCAAAACATGCACTAGTTAGAAGTGAGATTCATTCATTGTTTTATTTCCAATATTCAACTCTTAGCGTCTCGATGTTCTGGATTTCTGTGTCCTTTCTCATTGACAAACCAATCTAAATTTATTTTTTCTTCTTGATATGAAAATCTAAACAAAATAACATCAAAACTGTTCTAAGAACCCCTTATTTTTTTAGTGATATTTGCAAATTTGTATCCTTGGTACAAACATATCTTAATAATAATGACACTATTGTTTCTATCTGCCTTCTCTTTTCCCTTACAGTACTTTAAAAATGAGATTGATGTTCTCTCTTACTATCACTAATAATAAATGCATCTTTTGTTGATCTATAGGCTATTTTCATGGTCTTTGGAGAGTAAGACTGAATAATATTGGACTGTATTGCCTATGGACTATATTGCCTTTTGGACTATGTTGCTTTGGACTACATTGCTTATGTCATATGACTACTATAATAGTAGGCAGTGTCAATTTAAAAATTTTCCTGGTTGTAATTAAGTCTTATTTGTCAACTGCTATGGTTTCCTTTTTATTGTCTAGGATTATATGGTTCTTTCTTTCAGAAGAAATGGCTGTTCTTCCAAAAGTGATCTACAGATTCAATGCAATACTCATTAAAATACCAGGGTCATTCTTCACAGATATAAAAATCAATCCTTAAATTCATTTGAA
This sequence comes from Graphiurus murinus, assembly GCA_004027655.1. Classification (NCBI taxonomy): domain Eukaryota; kingdom Metazoa; phylum Chordata; class Mammalia; order Rodentia; family Gliridae; genus Graphiurus; species Graphiurus murinus. The sequence continues at coordinate 36,856 of PVLC010005414.1, forward strand.
ACAACAAAAAATCCAGAATAGCCAAAATAGGTCTCTGCAAAAAGAATCATAGAGGAAGCATCACAATACCTGACTTCATGCTATACTACAGAGCCATAGTAATTAAAACAGCATGATATTGGCACAAAAGCAGACACATAGACCAAAGGAGCAAAATAGAAGACTCAGAAACAAATCCACACACTTACAGCTAACTGATTTTTGACAAAGAAGCCAAAAACATACCCTGAAAAAAAGATAGCTTCTTTAACAAATGATATTGGCAAAACTGGTTAACTGAATGCAGAAAAATGGAAATAAACCCCACTTTCTCACCTTGCACAAGAGTCAATTCAAGATGTATCAAAGATCTGGAAATTAGACTAGAGACCTGGCAGCCACTTGAAGAGCCCATACGACCAACACTAAAAATATGTTATATTAATGCCATGAAAATATAATTGATTTACTAGCTCTCAACATGTCCATGGCTTTCATCCTATGAACTAAAATTTAAACTGTGTTTTGATTAAATATATCAAAGATCATATGTAGGGTAACTTATATGCACTTGTGTTCGATTCATATTCTAAGGGACCTCCAATGATTCCTGCTTCCATATACCCAACAGAATGCAGCAAATTTAAGGAGATGTCACTTACCAGGTTAGGTTATAAAGGATTGTGAATTGCTAACATACTCTCTTGATCATCTTCTCAAAATACATGCTCTGATGAAATAAAACTGCCTTGTTAGAGAGTTTCACATGGTGAAGAACTGGAAACCAATTCAGAAAAACAGCCCACAAAGAATTGAGGCCCTTGATCCAATAGTATGCAAAGAAGGTTGCAAATGGTGTCTTCCATTCGTGACTTTGGGAGCAACCATTGATACTGGACCAACAACTTGATCACAGCCTCCTAGAAGACTGTGAAGCAGCAGTGGGCCTAACTACACTGTGTCTGGACTTTTAACCTATAGAAACTGTAATAAAATAAGTATGCTTTGTTTTTATTTATAAGTTATAGGATGATTTGCCATTCAATTATCAATGATTAGTGTATTAACATATCTATTAGAACTTAATTCTGATGCCCCTCACCTTAAGCTTCTCTTAGTGCAAGAAGAGTCACTCCCCAAAAAGCTTTTAATGTCAACAAGTTGTTATAATTTAATCTTTTAAAAGGCATTATATTCCATTTTATTCAGAATAGCTATAACTTTTACTTAAAGAGAACTTTTTTGTTTGTTCGTTTTGTGATAGTCCAAGGAACTTCAGAGAAAACAAGAAAGCAAGGCTTGAAATGCATCTCCCTAATACACAAAGCAGGATGTTAGAGAAATTCCTTCAATTTCTGCTGCCTCCACTGAGTTCTAGAATAAATACTTAAAACCAGAACTGAAGTTGTTACAGGAAATAAATCTTACAGTCATCTCTATGACTGAAAACTAGACATGCACTTCGATGTAACAAAAGATCTTGAAATTGAAGTATCTTGCAAGTGTTACTGACAAAGCAAAGGCCATGCTATATCTCAGAAAGAAACTTTAATCCAATAAAGGTTGATACTTACCATTCTGTTTGTTGTTTTGTTTTGTTTTAGTTCTTAGGTTGATGGAATCTTTAAGGCTAAAATTCATCCAATATAGTTAGGATGAAAAAACAAGGACACAACTGAAAGAAATGAAACCACATGTTCTGAAGAATATATTTTGTTATTTAATGAGTTTCTGCAATAGAAAAAATAAGGGAATTGACCACAGCCAGAAGCCAGATATTATGACACCAGCTGTCACATATAACATGTATGAGTGCATTTTCCAATTGTTCCATATTTTTTTCTTATTATTTTGAGATTGGAGAGAGGAGTAAAAACCTTTGTTTTCAAAAAGTTTATACACACAAATATGTTTATACATACACATGAATTTTATTGGTGCATTGTAACTATATATTTTAGTGACATTCAAAGTCATGCAAACAAACACACACACAAGTCTGTGTTTCACTTCAGGTCCTACCCCACTACCTCAAATAATATATGTATAATTTGAGCTAGAATATATAGGAGGAAAGAAAGTCAACAAGGTATGTCTATATCTAAAACAATATTAAAACATTCATTTAACTGAGAGACTAAGTAAATAAGGTAAATTTTATATCCCAAAGGAAATTCAAATATTTGAAAATTAAATGAGTCATAGTATTTGCAGAAAAAGAAAACAGTATGAAATAAGCAAAAATCATTACATATGTCTAAACAATTTAATTATTGGTATCATAATATTCTGTCGAGCATGGACAGGAAGTTTTCTCTTATTACTGGATAGCTGGAAAAAACTGCAATTTTCAGCTACAAAAACTTTCATATAATACAAAATATTCATATCATAACTACTTAGATATTTTTGATATTTACTGTCCTCCAAAGCTGGGATAGAAGTTCCTCTTCTTGTTCCTTTCAACTATTTTGTTAAATCTACCAAAAAGTACTATAATTTTCTGTTTACTTCCCTGGAATTTCATGTTAGTGTAAATCACTTTAGAATGCAGAATGAGTCCCATTCATCACTATTACCACATTGGTTAATAAAATCTGTAGCAAAAAAACTCACAGATGCCTCATACTTTTCTGCCCCCCCCCAAAAAAATGTGACTTTGAGATTTACCCTACATTTGATAGACTAAGCTATGTTAATCTACAAAGTGAGAATGCTAGTGATTCTAAAATAGAAAATCTACTGGAAGGAAAATTAATGTTGAATAAGTTGTATTTTGAATGCACTAGATTTAAAGTTATGATTAACATAAATTAAAATTGAAAGACAAATCTCAGAAATTAATTCTTAAAATAGCTTCAAAGAAAGGTGATCAGTAATTGAAATTATTCAGTATATATAATGAGGTTATATTTTTTGATTGCATAATAAAGAGTTTTTTAAAACTTTAAGATACATAGTTGTAGCCGGGCGTGTTGGCGCACGCTTGTAATCCCAGCATTCGGGAGGCTGAGACCGGAGGATCCGGGTTCGCCACCAGCCTCAGCTATCTAGTGAGGCACTCTGTAACTTAGTGAGACTCGGTTTCAATATAAAGAATAAAAAATAGGACTTGGGGTATAGCTCGGAGGTAGAATGCCCCTGAGTTCAATCCCCAGTACCACAAAAAAAAAAAAAAAAAAAAAAAAAGATACATAGTTGTGTGAAACTGATTTTCTGGAATTTTGTTTAGGTAGGCTGGTAAGGAGTGACATTAGCACTATTTATTGTACATGTAGGTTAAGGAGCTAAAACACACATGAGAGTTTCTATCTGAAATGCTGAACTAAAATATAAAGTTATTTCATGAAGTCACTTATGGTAGTTTCAGCCTCTGATAAATGTTATGAAATGTGGCTTAAATATATATATATATGATATATATATTTAAGCTTAAATATATATATATATTTAAGCTTAAATATATATATCATATATATATATATATATATATATATATATATATATATATATATATCATTATTGTGTTTTAAAATTGCTTCCTTGTGAAAGAGAAAAAATATTTCCTGATTTATTTCCTCACACATTCACTCAAGTACTTTACCTGTGAATATGTGCCAATCTCCTAAAGAAACCATAAAATTAACCTAAGTTTATTATTTATTGGATCAAAAAATATTATGAAAACTGCAGAGTACTGGTAGTATATGGGTAGGGTTGGAAAAAAACAGGACACTTATAAGAGTTTTGAATTGGGATAAAGCAGATGTTTAAACAAAAAGCCTAATAAGGGTTTAAAATGAAATAGTTTAGGAATAGTGCTTAACAAATTTGAAAGAATTTTTAATTTCTTTTTAAATATTTTATTAACATTTAATAGGTGTACATATGTATGGGTACAATATTATGCTTTAATTTAGATGTACATAGTCTAATGATTAAGTAATATAATCAACATATACATCATCTTAAATTTCTATTATTAATTTATGACGAGCATATTAATCAGCTTTGCATTATGACAATGAAGTGACCAGACGCAGCTAACTCATAAGGGTAATAGGTTTAATTACCTAGCAGTTTTGTAAGTTCAAGGGCATGATACTGACATTGGCTCTGTTCTCAGTTACATCATGACATAGTGGAAATGAATTTTCATGGAAATATTTATCATCAAAAAGGAACTCAGAAAGACACTGGGGTCCCACAATTCCCTATGAAGGCATGTGCAAATAACCTAAGGACCTTGCACTAGGCCCCACTTCCCAAAGTTTCTACCATTTCTCAACAATGTCAACCTTTTAATATTTAGATATTTGGTAGCCTTCAACATTCAAACAATAGTACTGAATGTATTCAAAGTCCTCTGTTCTAGATATTTTGAGACAGAAAATGCATATCATTAATTACATTCACCTTACTCTTCCATAGAACAGTAGCATCTATTCCTGTTACTTAACTGAAAGTCTATACTCATAGTTCAATTACTCTACAGCTCAATCTCATAAATTCTGGATATTATCACTTTGCAATATGCTTAGTTTGCAAATATTTTCTCCCATTCTGCAGATTGTCTTCTCACTTTGTTGGCTGTTTCATTTACTGTATGTAAGTTTTTCAGTATGATATAAACTTATTTGCCATTTTTGCTTTGGTTGCTTATACTTTTGGCATTGTATAAAAATATTCCCTCAGGTCAAACTTTAAACTCATGTATGGTTTCCCTCCTCCTCCTCCTCCTCCTCCTCTTCCTCCTTCTTTTTCTTCTTCTTCTGTGTGTATAATTTCACAGTATCAGATTTAAGTATTTCCTTTTTAATTGATTTTTATAACTGATGAAAGACAGGGGTCTAATTTTATGCTTCTAATTGTGGTTATCCAGTTTTGCTGGAACAATTTGCTAATGACTATTCTTTTCCCATTGTGTATTCTTGAGTCTTTTGTCAAGAAAAAGTTGGCTGTAAATATTTGGATATTTCTGGGCTATCTACTCTTGTTTATTGGTCTGTATATGTGTTTCCAATATCAGGCTGATTTAATTATTATAGTTTTGTAGTATATTCTGAAGTCATGTGCTGCATCTAGCCCAGTTCTGTTTGCTCAAGATGGCTTTGGATATTCAGTATATACTGAGGTTTGATATGAATTTAAAAATTTTCATTTCTATTTTTGTGAAGAATAACGTTAAAGTTTTGATAGGGGTAGTATTTGTCAAAAGACTTTTGTGTTGAGTAAAACATCTACTGAAGAATGTAACAGTTCAAATTATGTTATATTATGCTATGTCCATAGATGAAGGTATCTACCAATTTCACTATTAGGTATGGAGAGGGTTTGAGAGTATAGTGGAACCTAAAAACACATAAAGACTTTTGTGAATGTTCATATGACTTTGAACCTCATCATCATGTATAATTAAAATTCTCTAATAAATTTTAAAAATATGAATTAAAAAATAAAAAAACTAAATTTTGAAAATAAGACAAAATTGACCATAGTTAACCAATTCTACTCAATAATTCAAAAAGTGCTGGCAAAATCAAGTAGATGAGTGAGAAAACAGACATATTGATTGGAAAAGAGAAAGTTAATTTGTCCCTATTTTGTGTGTGTGTGTGTGCACGCATGCGTGTGTGTATAAGTCTAAAGAGTCCAGCAATCTTCTAATTCTCTAACTCCATACAATTTTGGACATATATTTATTATTCAGAAAATATGGTGGACTTACTAAAAATTTTAAGTAAATTAATAAGCAAATTTTATATTTTGAAAAACTTTAAAATGGCAAATTTCAGTAGCTGTAACCTACAAAAATAAAAAAGTGTAAATTTTTCTTTTTTTATAATTTTTCAATATGCTAAAGATTTTTAATGCCACAAAACTCCTAAGTACAAACTTGTGGAACTACTAGTTTGATTCTGCTATTTATAAAATAGAGGCTGTGATGCTGCATACAAAATACATGTTTCTGTGTGGGAGATATTGTTCAATTTCTTTCCATAATGGACCAACATATTAGCTGGGTTTGCAGATAAACCAGCAATATCATGTAAATTTTGTATAATCATTTTTACTTCATCAAATACTCTTGAAAGCAGATTTACCATCTTATGAATGCCCTCCTTTATAATAGAATAATATATTTTAAATATATATCAATTCTATACTTGGATGAGAATTACATTTTTAATTTTGGGGGTGTATGTAGTACTTACAAGTGAACCCAGGGGTATTCTACTGGTGACCTACGACCCCACCCCTTTTTAGTGTGTGTGTGTGTGTGTAAGTACGTGTATTATTTGAAACAAGTTCTCCCTAAATTACTCTGCACTGACCTCCAAACTGCGATCATCCTGTCTTAATCTCCCTAGTGCTTTCCAAGTACTGGGATTACAGTTATGTTCCAATGCACAATGGATATTTTGAACTTTTTGAAAGTAGAGTTTAGAGCAAAATAACTGATTTATTTTTTGTGATAGAGAATTATCTTACTCTCTCTCTCTCTCATGGAAAATGCTAATTTTGGTCCATAAAGCAAATGAAAACTAGTATTTAAAAAATAATTTATAGGACTCTGGCAATATAGTAGGAAATGGCTAGAACCGGATCAAGCTGGCTAGAACCAGCTGGAACAGGTGAGAACTGGATATAGCTGACCAGTACTGGATGGAACTGGTTGAAACCAGATCAAGCAGGCCATAAATGGGTGGAACCACCTGGAACCGGATCAAACCGGCCAGAACCAGATAGAACCAGATGAAACTGGCTCAAACCAGATCAAACTGACCAGAACCAGATGGACCTGGCTAGAACCAGATTGAGCTGGACAGAACAGGATAGAACCGGCTCAAACCAGATCAAGCTGGCCAGAACCAGATGGAACAGGCTAGAACTGGCTTAAACTGGATCAAGCCAGACAGAACTGGATGGAACCAGATGGAGCCGGCTCAAACAGCATCAAGCAGGCCAGAACTGGATGGAACCAGCTAGAACTGGATCAAAGCGGCCAGAACCAGATGGAACCGGCTAGAACTGGACGAAGTCAGACAGAACCAGATGAAACCATATCCAACCAGCTCAAACCGCATCAAGCCAGCAAGAACTGGATTGAACCAGTCAAACTGGATCAAACTAGCTAGAACTGGATGGAATCGGTTCAAACCGGATCAAGGGGGCCAGAACCGGTTAGAACCGGATCAAGCCTGAAAGATCTGGATAGAACCAGTAGAACCGGCTCAAACCAGATCAAGCTGTCCAGAACTCAATGGAACCGGCTTGTACCAGATAAAGCCAGCCAGAATCGGATGGAACTAGATGAAACCGGATCAAGCTGGCTATCTATGTATCTATCTCTCTGTATATGTATATATATATATACATATATATATGAGAGATACCTGAAATACCTCCTTTCAGCTAGGTAAGGCAACATACATGCAGTGTTTTGGTTAGAGATCATACTTGATAAACTATAAAACTATATATATATATATATATATATATATATATATATATATATATATATATATATATATCTGACAGAGCTGTCAAAGACTGTAGGACTTAAGTATGCATCATTACAAAGGCTAATCATATACATATATATATACATGACAGAGGCACCTGTATGTATATATAATAGAGACTTCTAACATATTGGTTTACCTAGCTAATATAACATACATGCATTGTTCTGGCTGGAGAGAATAATGGATAACTCTAGAAATGTAAAAGAAAATGTGTATACACAAAAGAAAGATGTGAAATAGATTGCATTCAATAGGTAATGTTGTGTTCTAGCTAGAGACCATAATGGCTCTAGCCATACTATAGTATATATTTACAATGGAAGCCTGAAATAGATTGTATTGAAAAGGTAAAGTAATATACATGACATGTAGTGTTCTACCAAACAACCAAGCCTACAACTTTACAAATGTTCACATTAAAGAAAGATGTGAGCTAACATTATATGTGTAATGTAACATTCAAGCAGTGTTCCAGCTCCAGATCATAATGGATAAATATACAACCATGTATATGTATATAGGTATCAAAGAGGGAAGCGATGTGGTGTTCCAGTTAAAGATCATAATATCTAAGCACCCAAATGCTCACATGTACATACACAAACAAGAGACCTGACATCGATTGTATTTCATATATTCTGAATTTAGACAGCATAATTCTTAACCCTAAAAATGTATATAAGCACACAAACAAGACACACCGCTCAGAATCATATGGAACTGGCTCAAATCGGTTCAAGCTGGCCAGAATCAGATGTACCTAGCTATAACCAGATCAAGCAGTACAGAACTGGATGGAACCATGTGGAACCAGCTCCAACCAGATCAAGCCAGCCAGAACCAGATGGAAGCTGCTTAAACTGGATCAAACTAGCTGGAACGGAATGGATCTGGCTCAGAACGGATCAAGGTGGTCAGAACCAGATGGAACCGGCTAGAACCGGTTGAAGCCGAACAGAACCGGATAGAACTATATAGAACTGTCTCAAACTGCAACAAGCCGGCCAGAACTGGATGGAACTGGCTCAAAGCGGATCAAGCCAGACAGAACCAGATGGAACCATATCAAACTGACTCAAACCATATCAAGCCGGACAGAACTGGATGGAACCAGATGGAGCCGGCTCAAATCAGATCAAGGCAGGCAGAAATGGATAGAACCTGGTAGAACCAGCTCAAACTGGATCGAGCTTGCTAGAACCGGGTGGAACTGGCTCAAACTGGATCAAGCTGTCTAGAACTGGATGGAACTGGCTTGAACTGGATAAAGCCAGCAAGAACAGGATGGAACTGGATGAAACCAGATCAAGCTGGCTATCTATGTATTTATCTATCTACCTATCATATATATATATATATATATATATATATATATCAGAGATACCTGAAATACATCCTTTCAGCAATATACATGCAGTGTTTTGGTTAGAGATCATACCAGATAAACCATAAAACTAAATATATATAACTGACAGACAGATGTCAAAGACTATAGGACTTAAGCATGCATCATACATTCCTGCTAGAAATTACAAAGGCTAAGCATATATATATGACAGAGGCACCTGTATGTAATACATTGTTTTACCTAGGTAATCTAAAATACATGCACTCTTCTAGCAAGAGATAATAATAGGTAACTCTACAAGTTATAAATTATATATATAACTCTACAAGTAAAAAATTATATATATAAATATATGTATATATATATATCACTGCATATATATATATATATATATATATATGTGTGTGTGTGTGTGTGTGTGTGTGTGTGTGTGTGTGTGTGTGTATGCACACAAAACAGAGCTCAGGAAACAATTGTATTACACTCCTAAGTAACATAGTGTTCCTGGTAAAGATGAAAATGGCTAATCATACCACCAAATATGTATACATAACAGAGACCTGTAATATATTGTTTTACCTAGGTAATATAACATACATGCATTGTTCTAGCTGGAGAGAATAATGGATAACTCTAGAAATGTAAAAGAAAAATGTGTATACACAAAAGAAAGTTTTCACTTCTGAAATTTAGGTTTAGCATAATATAATATTTTTCAGGAACTGAATTAAAAACTACAGAAGTACATCCTAAATTTATATTTCAGGTAATGAAATAAAAAATATTTGCAGAATAATATCCTAAATTTCTATTCAAATTTACTAAACAGGATTTATGAAACAGTATTGACTAAAAGTATTAAAATGCACTTAAGTGAATGTATTATTAAGAATTGATAGTCAATCAAGTAAATATTATGAACATAAATATATCTGAACATAAATATAATGATGAATGCTATATACATATTTTTGCCTTTCAGTAACATTGAATTACCTAGGATTTGTGAATAACAAGAAAAATGCTTTGGACATTTGAGAATCAATAACAACAACCACAAACAAAACTCATGCAAAAAAACCACATAGATAAATATGATTAATCCTGTAAACTACTATGATAGCATGAAATTTTGACATTCATAATTTTTCAAGTATTTTTCTACTTTTGGCAAAATCAACTCATGTATGACTCATGCAGATGCCATCAAACATCAGGAATTCTGTGAAATACTAGAATAAAATTGGATTTTCTTTAAATTATCAATTACTTGATTTTTTAAATGAGCACAGACCATGTGCAGAAACTATTCATAGAAGTACTATATATTATCTATGATTTGTACGTAGCTTATTTTATTTTATTTTTTGGTGTACTGGAGATGAAACCTGGGGACATTCTACCTCCGAGGTACAGCCCCAGCCCCATTTTTATTCTTTATTTTGAAACAGGATCTCACTAAGTTGTGGAGGGCCTCACTAAGCAGCTGAAGCTGGCCGTGAACCCAGATCCTCCAGTCTCAGCCTCCCAAATGCTGGCATTACAAGCATACGCCACCACACCTGGCTTGTAATTTATTTGTACTTGAGCTTTATAATTATAATGAGGTTCAGGGTGATAAAAACATACGTGCACCCAGAAATTGTGTTTCCCTTGGGTTCTACACTACTTCTTTACCTCCACATATGTCTTTTTCAACATTATTGCTGCTATAATTTAAAACTACTGACCACACAACATAGAAGAAGAAAAAATTAATTACTTAGTTTCTTTGGACCTCTCTGAGTCCAAGCTGGGTTTGCAGAGTTCAGAGTATGTTGGTCAGAAGCAAAGAGAGGGAGAGAGCAAGGCTTTTCTCTCACGTTATGAAAGCAGGAATCAAAAGAACGCAGCCCGCATCTCCAGGGAGTCATCTTCTCCAGCTACTCTCCACTTGTCCAAATTACCTTCCCATAATTCCATTGCAATGTATACATACACTGATGAGATTCCAATCTTCATGACTTAATTATATCAACTCTGAACATTAATAAATATACTATGTATAGCCATAATATCATAGAAGATGGAAATACCTCCCATGCTCTTGGATACGCAGAATAAATATCATCAAAATGTCTATTCTTCCAAAGTGATCTACAAATTCAATGTAATACCCATTAAATTACCAAGGTCATTATTCACAGACATAGAAAAATAAGTCCTTAAATTCATTTGGAACAACAACAACAAAAACCCAGAATAGGCAAAGTAGTTCTCAGCAATAAGAATCATGCAAGAGGAATCACAATATCTGACTTCAAACTTTCCTACAGAGCCATAGTAATAAAAACAGCATTGTATTGGCACAAAACTAAACACATAGACCAACAGAGCACAACAGAAGACTAAGAAAAAAAATCCATACACCTACAACCAATTGATTTTTGACAAAAATGTACACTAGTATGATAAAAAAGATACCCACTTCAAGAAATGGAATTAGTAAAACTAGCTATCCATATGGAGAAAATGAAAATAAACCACACTTTCTTACCCTGCACAAGAGTTAATTCAAGATGGATCAAAGACCTGGAAATTAGGCCAGAGATCTTGCAGCTACTTGAAGAGCATAGGACCAACACTTTAACACATAGGCACAGGTAAAAACTTCCTCAACAAGACCCCAAAGGCATAAGAAATTAAAATGAGGATCAACATTTGGGATTGTATTAAAGCTTCTGTGCAGCAAAGGAAACTATCAAGAGAAAGAGAGCCTACAGAGTGGGAGAAGATTTTTGCCAGCTACTGTTCTGACAAATGACTAATATCTAGAACACATAGAGAACTCAAGAAACTCACTGCCAAAAAACCAAACAACCCAATAAAAAAACAGGTAAATGAATTAAAATTGGTATTGATAACTTCATATGTGAACATTGGATTATATGTACTGTTTCCTTCATCAAATTTCTAAAAATTGATAATTATTTGAGAAATTTTTATACTTTCACATTCAAACCCTTATTCTACATAGATTGTGATAAATTTACTTATTTCTCCCAGAGTGTTTTTAGTTTTTAAACAACTAGATAGATAAGTGCTAAATAAAATATATTTAATAAACAACTGGAATAATCATTTTAATTTTTCAATAACCAACTATGTAGTAAACATAGAAAGCTTCATGTTATACTTTGAACTACACATACAATGAGTGGAAAGAAGAATAAGATTTATTTCTGCATTTTTAGAAAAATGATGTAGGTTTGAGGTAATATGATATGTAGCTAAATGTTATTTCAATATGTTGCAGATCTTGATGAAATTAAGTATTTTATCCATACTTCGTCATTGTATGAAAAGACTAAAGTCTAGTAACTTTAAATAACTTGCTTTAATGCTGGTGCAAATCTTTTCAGTGGAAGAACAGAGAGTAAAACTGAGTTATTATGACTCTTAAATCTAGTTTTTAGTTTAAAATCCAATTATTTGCTACAGAAAAAAAAAGTAATAAAGCATGTTCAGCATCACTGCCTTATCAAAATATGCTACTGGCAGTAACATCTAGAAGGAAATAACCTCCATTTTAAGTAGTAAACTTATTTTTAAAAATATTAAACATTTTTTTGCCTTCACTAGAAAGACTGAGAGATAACTAAAGTTTTTGCTATTCATTTTTCAATCATGGAGTCAAAAAACAATGACTAAAAGAATAAAGAGCTAGGTGTGGTGGTTTACATCTATAATACACGTACTTGAGAGGCTGAGACAGGAGGATCTCAGTTTCAAGGACAGCTTCAGTAACATAGTGAGACTCTTAGTAACATAGCAAGACTCTGTTTCAAAACAAAACAACAACAAAAGGACGGGAGTGTAACCCAGAGGTAGAATGCCCCTGTGTTCAATCCGCTATACCACTAAGTAAATAAATATAAAAAAAGGATAATGATATGGTGAAGAGTAAAGAAAATATTAAAGCAATTGAAATAATCATTCTAATTAAAAACAGATGAATAGATATAATACACAAATGGTATATAGAAATATAAAATTAATAGAAATAGTCACATATTTGTTATAGTATACGGACAGCAGATATCAGGGTGGCAGGATCAGAGGCTGATATAAATGTCGATATTGAAAGATTGATTACAAAATTGGAAAAATGAGTTTGTTGGATTTTGCTTTAAATTATAATTAAAATAATAAAATTTATACAAAGGAAAATGAAAATGCTGAAGAAACCAGAAATGCAATGTGTTACAGAAGCTAAAATTTCTTTCTTTCTCCTTAATGTTTTTTAAGTGGGAGTTAATGTTTTAAAACAATTCTTTAGAGTTCAAATATTTGAGGAAAAGCATGTGTAATAGCACCATCTGAGGAATCTGGAAGTTCTTCAAACTGTTTGACAAATAAATATCTCTTTAGAAGTGCAGTGCAGTTGGTTCATCAACATGTTCAGTTAGGTAGTCACAGTTTTCTTTTTATTTCTTAAATTTTATTAGAAAGGAATTTTTTCATTATATTTTTTGTCATAAAGTTTTCATGGCAACAAATAAGTTATTCATTAAGGTTACTTTTAATGCCTGTATTTTAATTTCTCTCTGATAAATGTCTTTGTTTTGTATTTCAAATTTCCCCAAGTGCTAGTCTTGAAATCACAATGTGGGTGATAGAGACAGATTGCTAAGAAGAAATTAAAGATGCCTACAGCACTAAATCTGGTAAACTTGGCATGTTCAACGTTAAGTACAAACACAGAGGTTTAATACCTATTGGGGACTGTTGGACAATTGAGAAGAAAAAAAAAAGCAAAAATCAAAAAATTATTGTAGCACATGAATGGGTCATCTTTAAGGTGATATTTGATAGGGTTGAATACATGAGATTAAAAAATAATATATATATATATATATTTATATAATATATTTTTATATATTTATATTTATATATATTTATATTTATATATAAAGATGAGACAGAGGTACTGGTTTGGTGTTTATCAGCTTACAGTCCATTCTTAATGCTGATAGATTCTATTACTGGCCAAACTACACCTGACCCCCTTTTCTACTAGTTTTCATACTTGGGGCTTGTCTTTTAGAGCTGGGTTATAATATAAACCTTCTCAAGTCTAAAACTTTAGTGAGAATTGCCACCTTTGATATTTGTTCACTTTCAATATCTAATCAAATTCCTCATCCACCATCATCTTCAAGGTGATATATGATTATCTTGACCAACCTTCAGAAAAATCCTGTTGACTTTTTATACAGAATCCATACACTTCCAATATTTTCTCTTAGTTAAATTCCATTCTCTACCTCTTCCTGCTCCTTGGCTATAAATCCCCACTTCTCCATGCCATGCACAGCATTGAGCCCAATCTCTCTCTCTCTTCTCCCTCTCCCTCTCTCTCTCTCTCTTTTTCTCTCTCTCTCTATTTCTCCTCTCTCTCTCTCTCTCTCTCTCTCTCTCTCTCTCTCTCTCTCTTTCTTTACTGAAAACAGGTTGCAGGATTCCCTTGTATAAATTTTTCCCCATCTTTATCATGTATCACAATAATTTATTTTCTCTAAAATACAACTGGAGAAATGATGTGCCTGAGGGAATTAATGTGAATAATAATGACAAAAACGACCTAACATTCATCTCAAATTGCTTAACAGTAGGAGGTAAAAAAGAATGGGGAATTAAGTAACCACTTTTTATTGAGGCTGGACCTCAAAGGTTGTACAAATAGGCTGCGTGGTAAAAAGAAACCTGGATTTGAAAGCAACGTTTATAGATTACAATTCATTTCTTCTATCTAGCCACTTGTTGATTCTTAAGTATGTTTTGCGATTTGTTTTTAGATTTGATTTTTTATGTGTAGTGCATAAAATAATACCTGTCCTTGTTTTAATAAAATTAACTTAAAAGTTAAGTGTGTGTTTTGTGTAGGCACTTAATTTGGAATTCACAAATGAGATTTTATAGAGTAGTGTGACTTGAAAACAATTTTCTCTGATTGTAGAACTCTTAAGACAGCATAGATGAAGTAGAATTGGATCACCAAGGAACTCATGCATTTCTCAGTAATTTTGTAGGAAAAGATGGGGGCTGAAACAGTGAAGAAATTGTCAATGCTTATTTGTTCCTACAGTGAGGCAAAGCAAATTAATTTAAATAGGAATTTAGGCACCTATCACACATCTGGGAAATAATGGTTATGAAAGAAGGAAATTTTCCATTTAAAGATGTGGTGTGGAAAAGTGATTCATACAAAAGTTTCAGTCTTAAAGTAACAGTTCATTAATTCAGAACCCAAATCCCCATTTCTGAAAAGGAAGTGAACATGTTTGAAGGAATCTCTAAACATCTTGAATTTGGGAAAAATCATCTGTCATCCTCATTTATATGTGGAGCTGCCTGATAATGAAATGCAATACCCTTAAATGGGAAATTCAGTTTAGAGCCTCAGCTCTTATGAACTGAATCTTTTATTCCAAAGTGAAAGTCTTGCATTTTTCAATGAAATGTGGTTTCTTCAATATTTGGATTTCAATATCTGCAAGAGCTGAATGAAAAGGATCTTAATTGCCAGAAGGGCAAAGTAAGAGCAGGATTTTGGAAAGGAATGAAATGCTTGGCTCATCCATTTTCTCCCAATTTCAATGGATCTCTTTTGTCATGATTATCTTCAATTCTTGAGGGTTTTTTTCTCCTTCTAAATCACAAAATCACTATTCCTTTTCCAGGGCCTATAAGATGGTATGAATTAGATGCAAATCTGAATTATCCATGATAATGAGAGAAAATAGTCACATGTAATTTTAACATACTATGGTGAAAAAGATAAATACTTTTTGCAATATAGCCTGATACAGAGATTTTGTCTAATGCTCAATTGCTTACTATATTCACATACTTTTAGCTAATCATTTCTTTCGTCTATGGTTCTCAACTGCCTGTGCTTCATTGTTTGATTTAATTCCAAAAAAAAAATGCAGTTTAAAATTAGTTTATGGTTTAGAATGTCCATAAAAAGGCACACTGCAAAAGCAATATGTTTGTGGACATTTTCAAAAGCACGATTTATAAATATCATCATTTGTGTTATCCTTTGGCCCCTAATAAATATGTTACTGTTATGTGAAGGTAGCTTATTAAATATAATATGTATTCCTGAAATTAGATTCTCACTAGCTCTGCTTAAACCTGCAATTTTGCATCTTGTACCTCTAAGAAAATGTATTCCTTCTGTATTTTAGCATCCTTTAGTCATGTCTGCTGTTTGTTCGTGTATGCATGATACTAGGCTGTTTGGTGAGAGTTTTATTTTTAACTAAATTAATTTTCATATTTTAATACTAATATATGAAATAATAAGTAAAGTTGAGACAGATTTGACTAAATGTTTTTTTAAATGTAATGTAACTGACAAAATTTTTCATTTTTTTTAGCTATGTTGCATCTATGGAAAAAACAGTCTATTTTTATACTCTCAAAATGAATTTTAAAAGAATCGCTGGTTTTAAAGTTTTTTTGTTTGTTTGTTTGTTTTGTTTTTTGTTTTTTGGGTTTTTTTTGGTTAAAGCAAACAGATTCTAAATTCCTAGATGTGTATTTAGGGCAATGTGACAATTATAATTCCTGCTATGTATGTTTTCAGGAATTTCAGGCATATAAACTTCTATTGGAA
The DNA here is from genome assembly GCA_004027655.1 of Graphiurus murinus. Classification (NCBI taxonomy): domain Eukaryota; kingdom Metazoa; phylum Chordata; class Mammalia; order Rodentia; family Gliridae; genus Graphiurus; species Graphiurus murinus. The sequence goes on from PVLC010005414.1 coordinate 53,378, forward strand.
AGGGTAAATATAAGCACCTGACAAAAATCCTCTGATTGGAGCAAATCACATACTATCTTAGCCATCAACAACTTTTTTTTTCTAAATTTAGAAGAGAAGACAAATGGAAAGGATTAAAAACTAGTGCTTTGGTAATTAGCCATGACTGGAGCAATTCAAAATCACTACTTAATGATAATTCTGAATTGGTTTAAATTCCTTAGAGCAAAATCTTCTGACTTGAATCTATCATCCATTAAATGAGACATATTAATGAATACAATTTTAAAATAGGAAACTTACTTTAACATATAGAAAATATGTACAACTATCTGAGGATAATTTTACTGCTTAGTGGGATAGGTATGTTCATAAATCCAAAGGAAATAAGAGTTTTAGTGTCATATTCCAATTTTCAAGATTAGGCTAATTTAAGGACCATTTATCCAACTCTTTGTGACAATAAAATCTAATAAATATATGCTCCTCTTATTACAGAAACATCCTGAAAGATTTATCTAGATTAAAAAATATATCCCAAGCCAGGCGTGGTGGCGCAGGCTTGTAATCCCAGCATTCAGGAGGCTGAGACCGGAAGATACGGGTTTGCGGCCAGCCTCAGCTACCTAGTGAGGCACTCCGCAATTTAGTGAGACTCGTTTTCAAAATAAAGAATAAAAAATAGGGCTGGGGGTGTAGCTTGGAGGTAGAATGCCCCTGAGTTCAATCCCCAGTACCGCAAAAAAAAAAAAAAAAAAAAAGTATATATATATATATATATATATATATATATATACACTTTTAATATATATATATATATCCCAATTAAAAACTATGAAGACTATAAAAGACTATGAAGACATCTCTTCACTTGGGGACAACAAGTTTTTAAATGTTTGTGAAACTGCTACCCTGGAAATTCTACAAGCAAAGCTGCTACCATGAAAAGTCTTATGAGCAAAGTAAGATAGAAAAGAGATTCCCTAGCCAAGCACCAGTGGTATACTCCTGTAATCCCATTACTTGGGAGGCTGAGATAGGAGGATCACAAGTCCATCAATTTAGTCTCATCAATTTAGCAGGGCCCTCATCAACTTAGTGAAACCCTGTTTCAAGATAAAAAATAAATAAATAAAATAAGGCTGAGGATGTAGCTCAGAGGTAGAATGCCTCTGGGTTCAAGCCCAAGTACACACATACACATAAAAGAGAGGACCTTATCATTTGTTCAATCAAATGTTAAGTATTTTGCTAAATATTTCTGATTAAAATATTAACATTTTTTGTATATAATATTACATTGTCATGTGTATCATGGTTCAGTTTGTGCAAGAAATACAGGTACTATCCTAGGATGCATAGAAGAAAGACCCTCCTACTTCTTAGAAAGTAAATATATGACCCTAAAGGAGTATGGTTTTATGGCTCTAGAAAGTTTGCTTTACTAGGCTATGTTAAGAATGTGGGCTATACATGTAAAATGAAGAAGTGGTGCTATTTGTGATCTGACAATGATTGATATGTCATAAATGTCTATGTAATCCTGTTGTACTCAAGAAATGTATAAAAAATCTGTGCTGAAACAAAAGAAAAAAAAAAAAGAACCAGTCAAAAAAAATATTGCTTAAATGAACAAAACATGAAAGAGTGAACAATTTAAAAGATTATCTAAAATGTTAGAAATAACATAGAAGTGACTTTAATAAAACAAAAACAAAAAAAAAATAGAAATGCCTAGGCTTCTTTAAAAGTCTTTTTTGCAAATTTTATTTTAAAGCAATATAAATACTGCTTGATGAAGTTCCAGGTGATAGAGGCAGACATGCACAAAACACTCATGGAGCCCTATCCCAGGTTCCACCCTGTTTCTTCCCTTTCCTCTCTTTGATAAGTTTGTGTATGTACATCATGTCCATTGAGGTATTTCCCTCTTCCCCCCTCCCATCTCCCTCACTTAGGTGGTCTTCTTTACTCATCTAAGGTTTCTCCTCCTTTGTCTGGATCCCCTCTTCCAAATATGAGGGAAAACATCCAATTTTTCATTTTTTGTGACTGACTAATCTCACTTAGTGTAATGTTCCATTAATTTCTCTGCAAATTACATGTTTGTTCTTCTTTATGGCTGAGGAAAATTCTATTGTGTACATATCCCATAGTTTAAAACATTAATTTGACTACAAGTCTATTGTCTGACAAAAATAGATATTGAAAAAGAATTAATTTTAAAAGCAATTATATTGTTGTGGTAGTATTGGTATTTAATTCTGAGATGGTTGTGCATATTATATGGTATGAAATTTGAGTAATTATGTAATATTTGAATTGTATTTTTTCAATATCCTAGAAAAATTATCTTTTCAGAACAAGTGAAAGAGATCCAAATACAAGGTAAATTAAGTTCTGCACAAATCCTAGTCTGCAGTCTGCATTTTAAATGGGAAGTATTATCCTGAACTTATTTTGTGCTATTATATGTAAATTTAAAAAAAATCCAAAAAACTACAACAAAAGTTTTGTTACTTTCTACAATAAAGACCTATAAACAATGGACTGTCCCTTAGTAATAACATGTATCTTGTGTATCTTGTGCCAGGTGGGAGAAATTATTTATTCTAACTATGGGCAAAATGATACAAAACACTAGTTAGCTATATCCTAATACATCAAATAACAAAGAAGTTCTCAAAAACTGACACAATCATATACAACAACACACAAATTTAACTGAAGAAACTTTTACCAAGAAAAGATGATATGTACTCAGCATCATAAAAAAGTTAACTATGTTTTTTAAAAATAGTACATTATCTGAAACTTGAGAAAAAAAGTATTTTGAAACCTGGTAGATTCAAAGCAAGCAAGCATTTGGATTTTTTTTTTAATTTAAGTATTTGGATTTTTTTTTCCTTTTTTTTTTTTTTTTTTTTTTTTTGCGGTACTGGGGATTGAACCCAGGGACACTCTAACTCCAAGCTACACATTCAGACCTATTTTTTTATTCTTTATTTTGAAAAAGAGTCTCAGTAAGTTGTAGAGGGCCTCACTAAGTAGCTGAGGCTGGCCACGAACTCGGATCCTCATGTCTAAACTCCCAAGGATTGGGATTGCAAGCGTGCACCACCATACCTGGCTAATTATTTGGATTTTTAAAGAAGACTTGTTTTGAAACAGGGTCTAAGTTACCAAGGGTTTTGCTAAATTGTAAAAATTATCTTTAAATACCATTATAAACCAACTCTGGAAGCTGAGTGAAAAATATAAAGTATTGATGATATTATGGAGTCTACATTTGAGTTGTTTAAAAAATATTTAATTTTAAAGATAAAGATAATGTTAACATTTAGAGAGAAAGTGATAGAATTTCAAAGATTATTTTATTATTAACCAATTCTCTATATACTTATTTGAAGAGAGAAATGTGAATAAATTACTTCTGATTTCTAGAACTACACTGCATAATAGTGTGTCAACTAGCCACATGTGAATATTTAGCACTTTAAATGTGTCTAATTAAGATTGAGATGTAAATGTAAACATAATACATTTCATTACAGTATAAAATTGTTAAAGAGCTCATTTATAATTTTATACTAATAACATTTTTAATACTACTTTAATATATTAGATTATATTAAACATCTCACGAAGTAAGTGCCTTTTTATTGATTATGGCTATTAGAAAATTGAAAATCACATGGCATTTATATTGTTTCTAGTGCTGTCTTGGTAATGTTGGAAGAAAAGCTAAAATTATATTATTAGGGATCTTTTGAAATTTACTTCTCATGTAGAAATATAATTGACTTTAAATCTGCAGATAATTATATTGATTGAGGCACTCAAGATATCAAAAAACAACAATAAAACATTTTATTTATTCTTTTTGCAGTATATTGCAAGAGAGAATTTAAAAATATATAAGTATATCCAAATATCCATAATTGAATAATCTCTAAGCATACCTGATTTCCTAAATATTGTTACCCAGTTAAGTGTTGAACAATTTAAAATATTTGTAGAACATATTATTTATAGAAGAAATATGGTTATTGTGCATAATCACAATTTTAACTAAGAAAATATGTATATTTTAGAGCATCACTATGAGAATTATAAAACATCCAAATGGTATAGGATTATGTTTAAATATTTAATATTGCGTCATTAAAATAATCATTAAGCATTTAATATTTTCTTGTAAAAATAATCTGGCAGCAGCACTGCATGGTTTAGGATGAAATTTTGTTATTCTGTAAGTTTTATTCTCATAAACTTTCTATAAAAATTTGGGAAAGGAAGAAATCAAAATGTGCATGTTTAAATAAAAATATTAGTCACATCAGATTATTACTAGAAGAAACTTTTTGAAACTATGACTATAGCTAGTAAATCTATAATAACTTTCAGTATCTGTGAAGGATTATTTCCAAGACATCTAGTATACAAGAGGGCATAGTATTTCATACAGCCTATACATATCTGTGTACTTTATATCATTAACTCATTTGTAGATTATTTATAACACCTAATATAATGCAAATGATAAATAAATAGCTATTGTTCTATATTATTTATAGAATAATGAAAAGAAAAATAATTTGTGCTTGTTCAGTACAGATTTTTTTTTACTGAATATTTGGTTCAAAGTTTGTTGAATCTAAGAATGTAGAAATCATTGCTATGGAGGGCAGACTATATATAAATTCCTTTACTCAACCAAAGCTTACCACCATGTATTTAATCATTACATACATGTAATTACATTTAAAAGATTAAACAAATAAACTGAAGAATTAAATTGTGCCCTAGACCAAAGAGACCTAACAGATATCTACGGAACATTCCATCCAACATTTATTGAATATACATATTTTTTCTTATCAGTAAATGGAATACTCTCCAAGTTAGAATATATGCTAGGCCATAAAATGAGTCTCAATAATTTTTTAAAATTTGTGGTCTTTTCTGACCACAAATTAATAAAATTAAAAATCAGTAGAAAGAAAAAGTTGGAAACTATAGGAATGCATGGAAATTAAATTACAAAACTAAGTTAACTAAATTAGCTTAGTTTTGAACAACCTATGGATCAAAAAATAAATTAAGAAGGAAATTTAAAAAGTTTCTTTAAACTAAGGGAAACTTTTTTGATACAACAAAAGCAGTTCTAAGAGGAAAATTTGTAAATGATCAATGCCCACATAAAGAAGTAGAAATATTTCATTTGATTACTTATAAATTTTCCTCTTAGAACTGCTTTTGTTGTATCAAATAAGTTTTGGTATGTTGGGTTTCCATTTCCCTTAATTTAAAAAATGAAAAATCTATTTGTACATCTCAAGGAAATAGACAAAACAAAACCAAACCCCAAAGATAGTAGAAGGAAAGAAATAATAAAGATCAGAGTAGAAAAAATGAAATTAATCAATGAGTGCTTGTTCTTCAAAAAGATCAGAAAAATATGCAAACTTTTAGTGAGACTAGCTATGAAAATGAGGGAAGACTTAATAAGTAAAGAAAGAAAGGAAGAGGGACACATTGCAACTGACATCATAGAAATACAAAGAGTAACTATAGATGATTATGAACAATTAAATACTAACTAATTTCTTTTTTTTTTTTTTTTTTGCGGTACTGGGGATTGAACTCAGGGGCATTCTACCTCCGAGCTACACCCCCAGCCCTATTTTTTTTTTTATTCTTTATTTTGAAACTGAGTCTCACTAAGTTGCGGGGTGCCTCACTACGTAGCTGAGGCTGGCCGCGAACCCGGATCCTCTGGTCTCAGCCTCCCGAATGCTGGGATTACAAGCGTGCGCCACCATGCCCGCTACTAACTAATTTCATAACCTAAATAAAATGGACTAATTCCTAGACAAGAAAAAATAACTATAGGAGGAATGTACCTCAAAATAATGTAACACATTTATATTAAGCAAATAGATAACATTATACTAAATGGGGAGAAGCCAAAAGTTTTATTGCAATGATCTGAAGCAATAACTTAGTTCTAGAAGTGCCAGTCAGAGCAATCAGGCAAAAGAAAGAAAGTAAGAATATCTAGAATATCTGAACTGGAAAACAAAAAGTGAAATTGTCACCGTTTGCAGATATGATGGAATATAAAAACAACAACCAAAAACTCCACCAAAAGTCTATTAGAATTCATAAATTAATCTGGTAATGATGCAGTATATGGAATTAACATACAAAAGTCACTGCATTGTTTTAGTTGACAGTAAATTTTTTGAACTAGAAATCAAGAAAGTTATTTACAATAGCCACAAAAATTAAAATACCTTCGAGTAAATTGAACTGAAATGGTAAAGATATCTCTACAATAGAAATGTAAAGCATTAAGCCTAGCATGGTGGCACACACTTGTAATCCCAGCATTTGGGAGGCTGAGACTGGAGGATCCGGGTTCGCAGCCAGCCTCAGCTACCTAGTGAGGCACGTGAATATTAGATGTGAATATTAGAAATGGAATGTTTTGTCAAATATGACACCTACCTCCATATAAAATTGGGTCTTTAAGGTAGTACTTCCATGTAATCATATTTCCATCTAAGACCTTATCTTTTTCCTAAATATCAGGAGCTTTATCTCTGAGTCATACACTTCAACAAGAGGCACACATCAAAAATATTTGAAATGTAGCAATTGTGCCAATGTATGAACTGTGCTCACCAGACAGTGTAGAGATAATCTTGCATGAAGGACAGAAAAGAGCAAACAGAATCTTCAAAATGCAGTTTTGTAGTAAATTATGGTGAAATCATTGTAAATAGCAAGAGGATAATTCTTACAGCCTTCACAGTAACAACTTCCTTGTACCTTGCTCTCTGGATATGGTCTGGGGAATAATGGAAGGTGACAGTCGAGACAGGTAATCTCTGCCAGAGGCTGAACATCTTCACTTGGGCAGCATCTCTAATATTTGAGGGAAAACTTAATATTCAAATAAAAGTTCAAGTGTATCTAATGGACAAAAATCCAATTTCTTAATGGATAAACAATGGCCAGTGTGGGATTAACTATGAAAATGAATATCATTAGTATCAACCATCATGAACAGGACTGGAATGGCAAACATCTCTGGGTTTACCAGAACACAGGTAGTAGAGAAATTTTGTTTTCCACGTGTGGATGTCAATGTTGATAGGTCGGAGAACCAAGAGATATTAAAATCACATTGTTATGACACATGAGGTTCTTGTATTAAGAAAGATGATACACAAGTAGAGATGATAAGACATGACATTACGAAAGAAATACTATAAACAGATTTGTCTAATTCCCAATTTTATAAATAAAAGTACACATGAATATTTGTGTTATCAAGTAGAGGGAATAAATTATACAGGGTAAGCTACTTCAAAATACTAATTGCCTTTATTTTCTTTTTTCTTCCTTGGATATGACTACACTGTTCAGCAGAATGGCTGGTATAAATCATGATATGTAGACTACATAACTGAGTAGAAAAAAAAGGGGAACATCTTCATTATCCAAGGAATACTAGCATATTATTTTCATACTTTGTATGTCAACATTAAAATATTTTCATCAAGCATTTGCCTCTTATATTAATGAAGAAAACAGGAAATATATTAACAAATTAATTTTTAATTCAAAATGAATTACTAAGGTAGGATTCATGTATTTTCTTAGGAAAACCACTTTCCTAAGAAATAAAAGTGTAAATAACACTTCAGCCTCATTTATGTTAGCTTAACATTCTTCCTCTTTGCCACAACCAGTGTAATTGTATCTCATTCTAGTTCAGTGCTCACTGGTATGAAAAAAGGACTATCAGCTATTCTCTGTAAGCTAGTAAAATAGAAAATACAGCAAACCACTTATTAAAATGCAAATTGTTCCATTTTTCCTTGGCAATTTTAACTTTGATCAAGTTCAAGAAAATGGTAAAAATGCAGGTGTGACATATCGTGGTAAGTTTACTTACTTATGACAATCAACAGTTGAATGTATTTAGGACTGTTTTAAAAAGAAAAAAAAAAAACTAAAGGAGGAGAACAGGAGAACATTTCCTGTTCTATTATAATCTCTGATAATTTCTTCAGGTCTAATTAGAATAAAACAACATAGGACTTGTTTCTTTAAAAAAAAAAGGATATTTTGAAAAAAACTTTATTTGGGGGTAGAGTGTTTCAAAGGAGAACCTGTCTCCTTCCTATACAATACAATTTCCTAGATTTTAAATTATAAACATAAATTTTAGCAAGAACAAAAAGAAACTTCAGTACCAAGTCAGACAGTTAAAAAGCACACATCCTCCCAGGAATGATGATCTATAATTAATGCCAGTCATTTGAGAAAGATGAGAAACTATATAGAGCAGTCCAAAGGAAAAGTGTAGTGATTTCCACCCACTATTTTGATGGGTTGAAATTGTGTGATTAGATTCAATGAAAGAACTTGTGTTTAGGTGATGAGAATGATGAGGAGGACAATGACTCAGAGCACTCCAGAATACGGTTTGAGTTAAAATGACTTTTAAATATTTGAAGGAAATGAAACACTCATTTTAAGTGGAAATAATATTAACTTCTACTCTCTTGACTGATTTTCATTTTCCTGAACCTGTCCTGGCCAAACATTAATCTTTAGCCAAGTAATTTTTTTCCTGCTCTGTGCTCACCCTTAGGTGACAACTAATGCTAGATAGAATTACTCAATTGCTTAGAAAGTTTACCAACCTAAGTTAAAACAAACAGCTTATTTAAGCACTCTATAGTACTTCATGTATTCTCCTAGATATGTCTTCCTCACATACTCTATCACCTTCTAAAACAGCATGATCAACATTCTTCCCAATTATTTATTGTGTAAAAAAACCCAAACTTGGAGGTTTAAATAAATAATGTATGATGAGTAGTCCTCACTGATCTGTGGGTTGTTTTTGTTCATCTCAGCTACTATATCTTTGGTTAGAGATAATGACCTGAATTCTTAAGTATGTTAGACATTCAAGGTGGCTTTCTTACTTAGTCATTTGGTACCGTTTTGCACCTTTTTCTATCTCTCTGTTGATGATATCTAATCCCTCAACACTGCTTTCATGGCTGTGGCTTCCTATAACGTGATAAACCCAGACCAACTATAGTTTTTATATGGCCCTGATTCCCAAGAAAAAAAGAACAAGAAGCTGAGTATCTATTAAAGAACACAGCTGAAACCATCAGTATTTTGGTTGTGTTTTATTCGTGAATGCAGTCCCTGGAGCTGCTTCCACTCAGTAAGGTTGAAAAAAAGACTTCAATTCTGATAAGAAAATAGCAATGGCACAGTGCTGAAGAACCTGTAAGATGGAAGATGCTACTATGTACCTCTTTGTAAAATGCTTCCTTCTGGTCTTTCATTGTTTTTCTTTTTTTTCACTTTCTGCTTTCTTCTGTGCACTGTAAAAATGACCTCATTACTTTAGAGTGGACCTAAAGTCAGAAGGTAGATGCAACCTTAAATTGTCATGGCCAAATCTGTATGAGTTTCTGCATCTGTAACCATGTATTTATTTATTTATTTATTTATTTATTTATTTATTTATTTATTTATTTATTTATTTATCTCAATTGAGGGAGGAATGGCTCCTGTCTAAACCCTCTCTATCTGCTATGTATTTCATCTCTATATTTCTTCTTTGCACTTGGTTATCGTCACTTAACTATTTGATTGTCTGCTCATATAACAAAGCTAAAATTTTTCTCATAGTTAAAACAAATAGGCGGAAATTAAAACACAAGCAAACAATGACAACAACAAAACCCTCTGTCTTCAATATACCTATACACATGATAATGTGATCCTACTTCTCTACTGTCCTTTGACACAAATTTTTTTGAAATAGATATCACTAATAACTTTGTTCATATACTGATTCTATTCTGAAAGAAAATTTCCCAAGGTCTGGTTTCTAAATCCAAATCCTTTCTAAATCTAATCTTTATTTGGGAAATCTCAGCCCCTTTTAACAGATTTGAGTATTTATTCTGGCTTAAAACACTATCAAGTATTGCTGTTCCTGCCTCAAAATGTCACAGTGGTTCAAGAGAAATGATTCTTTCTGAATGAAAATTTGTCATAAAAACTGAAGAATCAACAAACAGAAATGATGGCCTTTTCCTCTAAAGAAAGGGCTCAGTAGTTAGGTAGTTAGGTCAGGTTCCTTGTGTCTGTTGTTTATTTTGTTTTGTTCTGTTTTTTTTTTTTTTTAATCTTTTAAGATGAATTCTGTCCCAAGAGAAGTAGACAATTTTGAATCACAGTTTAGGTTAAGCTTGCAGTAATAATGTATTGGGGAAAAATATTTCAAAAAATATTAGAAAATATAATCAGCATGGTCATTTAATAATTATGAAATTTTCAATTTCTTAAAATATGAAATAATTCAATTTAGGAAATATATTTGACTTAGATAAGGACAGTAAGTGATAATTTCGATGTTTGGAGCTTTGAATAGGAAAATAAAAATTAAAAGTATACCAATAACATGATCTCCTTTTCATGAGTTGTTTAAAATTTAGCTGTAGGAACAAATCCATGAGACTTTCAAAAATCTGCAACTATGTTTATAATGAGCAAAAATTCAAAAGTAGATTTAGTTATACTTTTCTTGTATAATTAAACAAAACGTAACTGTGGCAAAATAAATTACTCTGACCTGAGTCAGCTCTTTGATTTAATGCTTTACTGAAATTCCAGCAGGTGGAAGTAGAAATCAAAAATGAAATTTGGTACATTTTGTGTTCTAAAATAGACTGTGATTATAAGTCCTTTTATAGAATTTAGAAAACAGGAGAGAGAGAGAAAAAGTGCTCAGTTGGCTGGTTACTTAGAAATTTCGGAAAAGTCAAAAATTTGGAATCCTAAATAGGATTAAAAAATCTGAGATTTAAGGTCTCTGCTGAGTGATCGTAGACAGATAAAGACTGTTTATAGAACCCCACTTACAGAAGATACTAATAGTTGGCTTCATATTACTTATTTTTATGGATCATTGGTGATATTTAACATATAAATATCATTATAAAATATTTTTGTTTTTGTTACACTATGTAGCTAAGACGCTACAAATATGAACCTTTAACATGTAGTACATCAAAAAGTTTTATGATTAGGTCAGGCACAGTGACAGACACCTGTGATCCCAGTACTTGGGAAACTGAGACAGAATGATCACAGGTCACAGGTTCAGACCAGCCTCAGAAACTTAGTGAACTCTAAGCAACCTAGTAAGATTCTATTTCAAAAAAAAAAAAAAATCATCTGGTGGTATATCACAGGGCCAGAATGCCTTGGGTTCACTCCTCAGTATAAATAAATAAATAAATAAGTAATTAAATAAATACTATGATAAAAATACTATGAAAAAACACTGTGATATATTTACAAAGTCATGGATATTATATATATATGTATATATATATATGCAATATACATGTATATATATGGATGCAAGGCCTAGATAAAATAAATAATTAAGTACTATAAAAATTATATTAATGACAAAAATGTTATAAGTTTGTATAGCAAGGATATTGTATAGCAAGGAAAGTGAAGAACAAAACAATGTGAAATATGGAGGACACTAATTTATATCCACACTTTTTGTTTTCTTTACATTACTTAAAGCTGCTTCCTTTAGGATTATAATAATTAGTATAAATATAATCATAATACTATGTATTGTTTTAGAAAACATAAATGTTTTCAAAAAGTGTGAAACTCTTAAGTATTTTTCTTATATTTCTTGATAATGTATGTGTGTCTTTCTCTTTTCTTTTTCTATAGATTTATATTGTTATAAATAAGTTTTTACATTTAATATGTGCTTAGTTTTTATATGATATGCTGTGACTAGCCCTCAGATCACATATTTGTGAGATAAGATTTTTAAAATAAAGTATATAACTGTTTGAACTCTATGATAATTTTTCATATGATAGAGAACAAAAATAATATAGAATTCTCAAAGATCAGCTGGAAAACAATTGACTGGAAAGAGATTAAATGCATAAGACTAAATAAAATGTAACCTACCTAATTCATATTTAAATACTTTCAGATAGTTATTTAGCGGGCAGGAAAGGTATACATATTATTTCAAATTATTCTTAAAATCATGGATTAGAATTATACTTTTTCTAATTCAAGTATCAATTAACTATGTGAATATTTAAATGAATTTTACTCACCCATGAAGAAGAACAAAATCATGTCATTTGCAGGGAAATTGATGGATCTGAAAAAATATTATGTTAAGTGAGATTAGTCAATCACAAAAAGTAAAAAATCGTATGTTCTCCATAGTATGCGGATGCTAGGGAGAAAATGAGGCATAAGAGGGACTCCAGATGAAGAAGGAAAAACCTTAGATGAGCAAAGAAGGTGACTTAACTGAAGGTGATGTGGAAGAGAGGAAACACCCTAAGGCACATGATGTACTTTCACAAACATATCAATCACTAAACTGAACCTGAGAAGGAGGGAGGGAGAGGGAGTGGGGCAGGAATTGGGGAAGGGATAAATGAGAAATGTTTGTATTTATACCTTTACCAGCTTGTACCTAACAAAGATGTATGATTACAATGCACCAATTAAAAAATAAATTAAAAATAAATAAATGCAGCGCAACAAACTTAATAGATCAATATTGCTTTATTTCAGTAATAGTTTAGAATAAACTTGCTAAAGTCAGACATTCCTGGATCTTAAATTCAGTTTAGTCAAGTAGCATTTTCTTTTTTTTATATATTTAATGTACTACTCTGTTTTCTGTTGCCAGAGAAAAATACTAGAGACTGAATACTTTATAAACAAAAGAAATTTCTTTAGCTCAGTTTTCAGTGCTCAAGAGCATTGTCCTCATATTTTCTCAGCTTTGGTGAGAGCCTTCTTGCCTGTGTCACCTGGTATATGATATCATGGCAACAGTATCTATGAAAATAATCATGTAGAATGGTGAGATAAGAAGCCAGAGAGTGGAGAGTAGCCAGTCTTGCTTCTATAAGAATCCTTCCTCAAGGGTCCTAATTGGGATCTCATGAGGACTACATTGATCATTTGGAACCTAATCACCTACCAATAGGCTCCTCACTCTTAAAGGTCTCACCACTTCTCACACTGCCATACTAAGGACCAAGCCTCTAGCATATGAACCCTTAGGGGACACATAACATCAAACTATGGCAATGGACAAATTTCCAAGATTCCACTTTTTAGCCCCAGTTTTTTACTTATATATGAGAGGTTTGGCATTGGTAGCAATCCCATGGAACCATTATGAATATTACATATTGTTATAAGTATAAATAACCTAAATGAGATTAAATATTAACTAGATAGGTTAAGTTTTATTTTGCCCTTTGCCTTTAATCTCTTTCCAAACAATTGTTTCACAGATCTTTATGATCTATATTGTTTTTGTTCTCTGTCATAAGAAAAATTATCAGAACTTTCAAAGAGTTCAATTCATTATATTATTATATGAATATTACATGATAAATAGTCAAATGCCTCACATAGAAAGCTAAGCCAATCTGTTAATATAATTTTAATCGTTTAATTAACTCTCTAGTTGATGAAAAATATGTGATTCCAATTTACTTTCTTTCAGTAACCTACTTAGTTTGCCTGTCTTTTGTTTGGTTAGTTTCTATTTTTATGTTTCTTCACATATTTTCTTCTTTATGTTCTTTTCGTAAGCACAAGCAACACTATAACATGACTGCTAGGAACTAAATTGTGCCCCCCCCCACATCACCAGATGACCAATTCATGTGCTAAAATTCTAATCCACAGTATATCTCATACTGTGACTATGTTTGAAGATACAGCCCTAAAATATGTAATTAATGTTAAATTAAGTGTTATGGGCAGGTCATAATCCAATGTGACTGGTATCTTTATGTGAAACAGAAACATACTTATACACAGAGAAAGCCAATTGAGGTCACAGAGACTACAGCCATCTGTAAGGTAAGAACATAAGCCTCAGGGAAAAACAACCATGCTCACATAATCTTGGTTTTCCAGCCTCCAGAACCTGAAAACAAACAAACCAACAAACAACAAAAACACTTTTCTGTGATTGAAGTCAGTCTGTGGTATTTTCTTATGACAGCCATAGCAAATTAAAACAATAAGTGTTAACACAGAGCAGTATCATTTTGAAACTTCATTGTTGCACCTATTCATCATATCTCATCGCCTACTTCATTATAACTTCATGTTTATTTTATCTAACATTTTGTTCATTGTGAGTGTGCATTCTTTCAAATATTTCATTTAGCATGGTTCACCAGTCTTTCTTTAATCTTACTTTTCTTTTATTCTAGTTCAGATTAAATAATCTCCATCATCCTTGATGAAGACATCTTTGAGGTTTCTCTGGCCTCCAATTCTATTTATCATAAAATTCCATATGTTTGGATAACTTTATTTCTTGAGGTATCACTGTGCAAAAGTGAAGATTGCAAGATAAATTAATATAAAGAAATGTTATTCTACTTAAATTATTGTCACCAGACCTTAAATGATTCCTTCTTTACTCATTAAAATTATTTTTCTTTTCTAAATTTTACTTAGTACATAATATAGGTGTAGTTTTCACTCATTTCCTACTTTCCATAAACTCCCTGGGTAGACTTGAGTTTGTATTTTTGTATTTTTAATAGCTTCATCTGCACACTGAATGAGGTAGCTTCTACAATGTTCACATCAGCCCACATTTGCTCACAAACACATACACATACTATGTGTGATTTTTTTCACAGTATGTATGGAATTTCTATGAAGTTTATGTTCTAATCATTATATTTATTTTGGTTTCTCGATATCATATTTTATCATTGTCTACCCTCTACAATTTATTTTTATTTCTCCTTTATAGAGGTATTGTTCTGTTAGAAAATTTCCCTGGCTTTGAATGTCAGCTTCTCTGTAAAATAGTTTCTCTGGTATTATTTTTTTACTCTACACAGTAGTTATGAGCATGTTCTTCCCCACTTCTATACTCATATTCAGAAAAGTGGAGAAACTTGCTCTAGTTCTCTAAGCCCAGGGAGGAGGCTGACACTACTGTCTTTTGGGGAGACAAGTTATCTACTTCCTCATTTTATCCTCTGACTTTCAAAAGCTGGCCTATATTCATCATTAACTAAAAAATTTGAAAGTTAATTTCCATTGAGTGTTCATGTTCTACTTCCCTTATGCATCAAAATTTCCCTTATTTTCATTTACCTTGTCTTCAAGTTTCATCTTTGAGTGAGAAGTGCCCTTCATTTTCACCAAAGTCAATTCCTTCATTTATGTCCTCATTTCAATCTATTCCTATCTTTGGGGATTTTGTTCGATTATTTGTAACATGCTTCTCAAAAGTATCTCCATGGAAACCTTTGTAAGTATAAAAATGCTTATAATTTTCTAGCCTTCAAAACACTTTTCCCTTGCCACCACCATTCTAATATACATTCTTCTCTTTTTTCATTATAATCAACAACAAACTCCCTTGCCTCACCCTTTTAACTCTTTGATGATTGGTCATCTTCTTACCCTATTACAACAATGAATTCACATTAACAATGTTTATAGCATTTCAAGGAAGCTTTTCTTCCTTAAGTACTCAGTAGTATTTTGTATCAGGCAGTACTTTCCTAGGTCCACCGACTCATAAAGTCGATTGCAATCCTTGGATCTAAATTGAGTTCACTATAGAATTCAGAGTTAGTATAGATACAGTTGAAAGTCTTATGAGTAAGTCTCAGTTGGGAAATTCTAGAAATTCTACTAGAAGTCACTTTTCATAAATTTCTTTCAGCTACAGTTTGTTTCTAGAATGTTTCCCACAGGTCTGTATGTTAAAGGCTTGGTCTCCAACCCATGGCACTGATAGTAAGTGCTGGAAACCTGAACAGGTTGGGCCTACTGGGTTGTCTTCAGGTAAATTGGGGTGGAATGTGATTTTGAAGAGGATGATGGGAGTCAGTCCCTTATTTTTCCTCTTTATTTATTCATCCCCTGGACATGAGATGAACAATTTCATTGGACCATGTGTTCTTGCTATGGTGTGTCAATTCACCACAGGAATAAAAGCAACAAGGCCAACAAATTATGGATAGAAATCTCCAAAACTATGAGCCAAAGCAAACTTTGTATTCATATAAGTTTATTAC
The DNA here is from genome assembly GCA_004027655.1 of Graphiurus murinus. NCBI lineage: Eukaryota > Metazoa > Chordata > Mammalia > Rodentia > Gliridae > Graphiurus > Graphiurus murinus. The sequence goes on from PVLC010005414.1 coordinate 69,553, forward strand.
CTTAGTTACTTATTATAATAACAGAAAGCTAACTAGTACACTAATTGATAGGAAAGAAGGAATTCAAGCCTATCATCCCCAAGAAAAGATAAAGATATAGAGGGTGATCTCAAAACACTATATATTTCTTTTTTTATTTATTTATTTTTTATTGTAATAATTAGTGCTTTGTATTTATACATTTTTGTTAGGTACAAATTGATAAAGACAAATGTGCACACATTTCTCATCTGACCCTATCCCCAATTCCCACCCCGCTCCCTCGCCCTCCCTCCCTCTCAAGTTCAGTTCAGTGAGTGATCTTGATATAATTGTGTAAGTACATCATGTGCCTTAGTATGCTCTCCCCCCCCACCCCCCATCCATTCCCTTCGGTTAAGTCTTAGGGAGTAGATGGGACATAAGAGGGTCCCCAGATCAAAACACTATATATTTCTAATGGATCCTTGGACCTTAGGTGATTTAATAGAAATTATTAAAAGATGTTAGAATTCAAGAACATAAGAACAACAATAACAATGGAAACAAAAACAGACTTGTTTCACTGATTACTTCATGAAACACTGAAGTACAAACAAAAATTTATTGACCTTGTGTAATGACAAGGAAACAACAAATAGTGAGCTACCTTCCCTCTACAAGTTGTTAGAACATGTGTTTTGTGTGGAATTTATATAATAGAACTAAAGTATCATACTCTGCTATTTTGTAAATTATAAAGTCTAAGTGTTCGTGTGTATTTTGGGGATATTTTCTTAGAATAACTAAATATTTAAATATATATTAAATATAGCAAATTATTTCTCAAAATGAGTAAAGAAAAGTGCAAAAGTATATAAACATGTATATATATATATTTAAATTTATTGGTAAATTGTAATCATGCATCTTTATGAGGAACAGGATGATAGAGGCATACATACATATATCACTCATTTATCCCTTCCCCAATTCCCATCCCATTCCATTCCCACTCCCTCCTTCTCATGTTCAGCTTAATGACTGACTTTGAAATGTTTGTAAATGTACATCATGTGCATTAGGATGGTTCCCTTAGATGAGTAAACATGAATGTATTTCTTTTTTTTTTGTGGTACTGGAGGTTGAACCCAGGGCTATTCTATCTTCTGGCTACACTCCTAGTTCTATTTCGTATTCTTTATTTTGAAATAGGATCTCACTAAGTTGTGGAGAGCCTCACTAAGTAGCTGAGGTTGTCTGCAAACCAGAATTCTCCAGTCTCAGTCTCCCAAGTACTGGGATTACAAGTATGTGCTACCATGCCCGGCTACATGTATATATTTCTAAGTAGCACATTTTAAAGAGTTCTTGTTATCAAAATATGGTATATACACACCATGAAAAATTACGCAACCACTACGAATAATAAATATGCATGTTTCAACTTAATTGTGACAGTTCTCTATTTTTAAAATTATATAAATGGAAGCTGGGGCAAAAGTTGTATATTTTGTCAATAGTTTTTTTTTTTTTTTATGAAAGATGAATACTAAGTGTGATGTTTAATATTATATATCAAATTGACTCCTTAACAGTCTACAGTGTTCCTAAGCATTTGATCTAACATTATTCTGGGTGTGTCTCAGCATATTTCTAGATGAACTGACATTTGACTTGGTTGGTTTGCCATCTTAAATGTTGATGGACCACACCCAAACATCTGAAGGCTTGAATAAAAGATAAGTCTTGACCCTCTCACAAGTAAAAGAGAACTCCACCTGTTTCATTGTCTTGTGATTGAACACGTTTTTTCCTGCCTTTGGACTTGAATTGAAATATTGGTTCTGGGTCTTGAGTTTACTAGCATTGGGATTGGTACTATACCATCAGCTCTTCTGAGTCTGTAGCTTGCTGACTCTATTTATCTATCAATATCTATATCTAAAATTATCTATATATCTGTGTGTACACATACACACACAATTGATTCTGTTTCTCTGTAGAGATATTAAAGATACAAAAACTAAAGCCAAATTTAGCATCAACCGAAGAGTCAACAAGTCTTTTTCATATTAACTTGTAATTTCAAAAATAATTTTAGGGTTATTAAGTTCACTGATGTAGAAGCAATTATTCAAGAGGATGCATTACAGAAAATTGTATCAATAAAGACACATTCAGAAAGTCATAAACAAAACAAAATATTTCCATAAAGATAATTTAGTATAATTTGTTATACAGGTGCTAGAACCTGACACAGTGAATGAGAATCACCCCGGTAGCATAAACAGGACAGGAGAAGCAACAGAAAGATGCATGAGTTCTGGAAACTTAGGAAGTTGAAGTAGGGAATTCCATGAAAATAAGGCTCCCAGGAGATGGTGTTGTCTGGCTGTTGCTGGCACATCTAGGAGGGAGAGCACTTGAGACTGAGTCCTGGGAGCTCTGAAGGAAATTGGAACTGGTGGCTGCTCTGATGATACTAATTTGAACACTAATTTCTAGGAAGAGACTCTTAAGAACAGAATGCAAATTGAACAGACTCAATATTTCCTCTACCCTCCTTCTTTCCAATCTTTTTCTTGTTCTTCCTATGAGCAAAGGCTATTAGAATGACAGAAGGAAAGAAACAATATACCTTGCTGAGATTCAATCCTGAAATCACTGAATAAAGCACAGAAAGATGTCCTGTGTTTGATGTTGAAAAGCATAAAGAATGTCACTATCTTTTGGTGGCATAATGATTAAACCACACAATTCTCCTCCTGATATTAAAAGTTAATTTTTTTCAAATTAAAGAATTATTAAAGCCACAACAGATGTGCACTGTATTTTTGAAAATATTTTCTGTGTCAAAATTGGCTGTGTATTAATGGATATTTAATTTTTTCCCTTTAGAACTCGAAAGTAAATATTAGAAATGTTTAAAACATGAATTCTATTGTTTCTTTTTCAATTTTTTTATTTTAAAACATGGCTGTTCATTCTGAGTAAAGTAATATATTCCAATAGTTGCCACATCGATTAGCTCTGGTGTGTACATAATAAAGACTTAGAATATGACCTCTCAGCAAATTTTAATTCACAATATTATGTAAATAAATAGGAAATGTTAAAATGATATTTTTAGTTTTAAAATGTATGTGATGTTACCTGGCACCATTACATACCTGGAATACCAGTAGTTGGGAAGCTGAGACAGAGAAATCACAGGTTGGAGGCTAGCTTCGGCAACTTAGAGAGACCCTGTTTCAAAGTTTAAAAAAATTAAATTAAATTAAAAGGCCCGGGGGTGTATCTCAGTGGTAGAATTCCCCTGGGTTCAATTACTACTACCACACACATGCACCTACACTGCTCCCCCCACATAAATGTGATGTGTAAAAAGTTAAAACGTGTTTTATAGATGTTAAGGCAAATATATACACATTTCTAGGAACATAAAACCATGGTTTGATCAGTCTATTTTCTCCCCACAGGAAATTATTTATGGAATTAGAAACTTTTGAGAAATTATTTATGGAACTGAGAAACTTTTGAGAACATCTTGTATGTAAAATATTACTTACTTGATGAAACAAGTGAGGCATAGCTTAGTGAAATACCTAAACCATGGAAGCCATGCTTGCATGGACAGTGCTTCTGGCCTCTAGTTTCACAATATATGATGATCATGCTAAACTTAAACTTGCAAATGAAATTATTCCTAGGCAATAGCATACTCTGACTTCATATCAGACAGGTGGTATATAACAGGTTAGTCGAGGGACCCATGCGTTACAGCTCTTTTTTAAACTTTATTATCGGTGATATTAACTTTTACTTTTTTCTCTTATTTCATGTAAACTTTCCCAAAGTTCTCATACATTAACTTTTATTAACCTCACTATTACTAAACAAGTTTCATGACTGACACATGTCACATGTGACTTCATATCACATGATGGTGATACTTTTTGCTGTTACCAGTGTGATGAATGAGCATACTTAACTCAAGCAGCTCTCTATACAGTCTATGGGAACAGAAAAATTAAATTAAGTTACCAACTCTCAAATGTATGTTCAGAACCTGGACACTCAGTGTGCTTTATTTATAGATAAATATTGGAAATACATCATATATTAACTTTTATTTCAGATAACAGATTTTGCCACTGCTCTGCTAGTCTGAGAATATTCATTATTAATGGTTAGAACCCAGCAATCCCTGGATCTTGCATAATACAAGACCTGACACTCTTTTCCATCAAATTAAAAACTCTAAGAAAGCCGTTCCCTATTTATCTCGTCCATAAATGTTTCTTATTTGCCTGGTACAGTGTCTGGCTGCATTTATCCCTCAGTACATTTATGTGTGAATGAATTAATACGTATATGTTAATGAACAAATACATATTGGCATGGGTAAGTGTTTTGTATACATAAGTTAATAAATAAATGAATAAATGCACTGAGCATTTTATAAAATATGTGTAAAAGACAAAGAAAACAGAGCTTGGGATGTAGATCAGTGGTAGTGTCTTGTGTAGCATGCATGAGGCTTGGGTTTGATCCCCAGTACCACACACAGGGGCACACAAACAAAAATAAATGAAAATGGACATACAAAGTACACTTGATATTCTGTCATTTGTAGAAATACTAAATTTTCACTTTATAAAATACTGAGTATTGGATTTGCTGTGAACATTTTTCATTCATATGTCTATAGCATTAAAAAATAGAATGTTGTGAGTTTTTATTGTAGAGCACTAGCTTTTTGTGCTTCATGTCACATTACCTGTTGGCACTCCTTTGATTTCTGCACAGCTCTGGTGAAATATACTAACTTTCATCTCAAATGAAAAGTACAATGTGACATATCGCTGCTTTTCTAACCTGACTCCTTTTCCTAAAGTTTAACAGGGCCACCTGGCATCCGTAACAACATTTCTAGCAGTCAGGGAAATACAAATCAAAACTACACCAATACTTTGTCTCAGTCCAGTTACAATGGTAATATTCAGAGTACAAATAATAATAAATGCTGGCAAATATGAGACGAAAAAGGGAACACTTATACATTGTTGGTGGGATTATAAATTAGTATAACCACAATGGAGATCAGTATGAAAGTTCCTCAAAAGAACAGGAATGGAACCACCATGTAAAGCAACTATTCCACTCTTCAGTATTTATCCAAAAGAATTAAAGTCAATATACTGTAGCAACATATGCATACCCAAGTTGATAGAACAACAATTCACAACAGCCAAGTTATGGAACCTGCCTAGGTATTGGTCAATGGGTGAATGGATAAAGAAAATGTGGTATAGATACACAATCAAGTTTTATTCAACAATAAAGAATTAAACTAAGCTGGGTGTGGTGCATACTTGTAATCCCAGCATTTGGGAGGCTGAGACTGGAGGATCCAGGTTCGCAGCCAGCCTCAGCTACCTAGTGAGGCCCTCTGCAACTTAGTGAGACCCTGTTTCAAAATAAAGAATTAAAAAAAAAATAGGGCTGGGGGTATAGCTCAGAGGTAGAATGCCCCTGAGTTCAATCCCCAGTACTGCAAAAAAAAATAAATAAATAAAATAAAATAAATAAAAGAAATTGTTATCATTTGTAGGAAAATGGATGGAACTGAGGAATAGTATGTTAAACTAAATAAGCCAGACTTAGAAAGTTAAGAGGCATATGTTTTCTATATGGTAGCTAGAGAGAAAAAAAAAAAAGAAAGAAAGAAAGAAAGGGGGAAACTTGGTCTTAATTAGAATAACTAAGAAATATGTTAAAACATTCATGCAGACTTATTCAAGTTTTGGTATTTTCAACATGTAAAGAAAGTGCTTGGATATATTGTGGGAGACATTTTCATAGTGTTATTCAACACATTCTTAGTGTAGTCAAAATTGTCTTATTTTAGCACATATTTATTTTGTTTCTCCTGGGTGTCTGGCACTGATTTATATATAGAAGGAACAAAGGTAAGGGAAGATCTGCTTGTCACAGCAGAATAGTATGGGAAGATTTTTAGCAAAGATGCTGGAATCATGGAAAAATGGAAAAATTACATTAATAATCATTTAACTGATCAATAACTTAAATGGAGCAAATCCAAATAAAATATTTCTGCTTATAACTTTAATGGCACTCAGGTCCAAGGGAATGACAGACTCATGGAGATAGATGTTGCTTATTGTGTATGGCTATAAAGCACACTATTGAGGACTGCAAGTAGCATTTAAATTACAATGTTAATTGAGTCAGCATTTACATTAAAGTATTAATTGCTGGGTTTTTTTAGATAAATAAAGATTGGTTTCTTAGGTTACTTGTATAGCAATACATTTTTATTTGAGATGTACTTATGTTTGGAATCCAGATTTCCTGACTTTTCATACACTATTTTTCCAGAATGAACTCTGAATGGGTCTCATAGGGTGCCAGATATGGCAGTCGCCTCCTTCACTTTTCATCTCTCCTCAGATCTCCACACTGATTTTTGTTTTGTTGTCCATTTTTGAATGTCTAAAACATAGAGACTTTGTCTCAACTTCTGCTCCCTACTAATTTCTGTCTCCTTTACATTACAAGTACTTACAATCATAAGTTAGGGACTTGGTTTTCTCAATTGTTATTTTAAGTACTCACCGAATTTTCTTGCCTTAATCTGCCTTAGACTTTTTTTTCCTCCAAGTTCCTATTTGACAAAGTCAACAGAACTCTCTAAGTCTGATTCCATCTGTGGCGTTCTATAGCTTATCCTCCTTATTGATAAAAAGTGATCTTTTGGCCAAAATTCAGATAAAATATTTTACTCAATTTGAGACAAAAGAAAAGACTTAGAAGTTAATATCTGATTATTCTTTTTTTTTTTTTTTTTTTTTTTTTTTTGCGGTACTGGGGATTGAACTCAGGGGCATTCTACCTCCGAGCTATACCCCCAGCCCTATTTTTTATTCTTTATTTTGAAACCGAGTCTCACTAAGTTGCGGAGTGCCTCACTAGGTAGCTGAGGCTGGCCGCGAACCCGGATCCTGCGGTCTCAGCCTCCCGAATGCTGGG
>PVLC010005415.1:0-51598 GCA_004027655.1 Graphiurus murinus
CTCAAAAAAAAAAAAAAAAAAAAAAAACTGAATTGGAAATACTAAAGGCAACTCATGGGGCCAAGGAGGAATTCCCATATTGACGAAGGATTTTTTTTTCTGTTGTCTTTCTTTTGTTCCCTGATGCTGGATTTTTTTTTTTTTTTTTTTTTCAGTACTCCAGATTGAACTCGGGGGCATTCTACCTCCGAGCTACATCTCCAGCCCTATTTTTTATTCTTTATTTGGAAACAGGGTCTCACTAAGTTGCGGAGGGCCTCACTAGGTAGCTGAGGCTGGCCGCGAACCCGGATCCTCCGGTCTCAGCCTCCCGAATGCTGGGATTACAAGCGTGCCTGATGCTGGATATTAAGCAATCTCTAATTTATCTGGTGGTTCCTCAGGGGACAAAGGAAAGACATCCTCAGTTTCCAATCTTCTTCCTCACTATCGTTAGGAAGAGGGGGGTATAATTTAGAAGATTTTTCATATGGAGGAGCCAATGGCTTATTTTGAAAAATGTCAGAACATCTATCGCCATTTTCAGATTCTTCAGGAATAGCAGTCTCGACTTTCGCTTTTGCCTGTGCCAGAAAAAAACTTCTTTCCGGGCATCCTTGACTCATTTTAGAGTTTCATCGTCCAATTCATACTCACGTAAAGAATCAGTCATTCCCTTTTCTTTATCAACATCCCTTCTTCCTGCTGTAACATGGTAATAATGATCCTGATTAAAGCCCACGTTACCCAAAATTCAACCAGAACTCATTCTCCCTGCCTTATGCCTTTTGCACATTTTTTTTTTTTTTTTACTCTTTTCCAGACGTCTTCATCTAAGGTTCTCTCCTCTGGGAATCATGGATTATATTTGCACACTATTCCCCAGCAGTCTAGCAGCTGAGTTTTAGATACTTGTGCTCCACTTTTTTAAAGAAAGTGATGTACCAGTTCTACATATGGGATTATTTCTCCTTTTTTTTTTTTTTTTTTTTTTTGTGGTACTGGGGATGGAACCCAGGGGCATTCTACCTCCACACTACAGCCCCAGCCCTAATTTTTTTATTCTTTATTTTGAAACAGGGTCTCACTAAATTTCGGAGGGCCTCACTAAGCAGCTGTGGCTGGCAGCGAACCCGGATCCTCTGGTCTCAGCCTCCCAAATGCTGGGATTACAAGTGTGCGCCACCACGCCCGGCTTATTTCTCCCTGTTTTAACCCAATTTTTTTTTTCCCACTCACCGCCTTATGTAGGAGTCTTTGCAGTTTTCTCTGATTATTATTTCTTTCTGGTACCGAGAGCTTCAGGTCCTTGTTTTACGGTGGCTTTCTAGGTCAATATTTGAACCTGGAACTTCGAGCCGAGAAATGAGATGGATAAAAATCTCACTAATGCCAACTTGATTAGGGAAAAGCTGTGAGCTTTAGTGCCAGCAGAATTCAGGGATTCCTCAAGGTGACAAACTGCGTGATGGCCCTACGCACATACGTAACACAACTGATTATTCTCAGGAAAACGAAATCAAGGCCTTTTACAGAGAAGTCTCTCTGGTTACAAAGAACAGTCATATCTCTATCAGAACATTCATATCTCTAAGTCAGAATGTCCTGGTTTGTCAGGAAGCACAAGAACACAGCCCGAGGTGCATTTATACATAGAACACACTGAGTGAAAGACTTTGCGAGCCGGGCGTGGTGGCGCACGCTTGTAATCCCAGCATTTGGGAGGCTGAGACCGGAGGATCTGGGTTCGCGGCCAGCCTCAGCTACCTAGTGAGGCACTCCGCAACTTAGTGAGACTCGGTTTCAAAATAAAGAATAAAAAATAGGGGCTGGGGGTATAGCTCGGAGGTAGAATGCCCCTGAGTTCAATCTCCAGTACCGAAAGAAAAAAAAAAAAAAAGAAAGAAAGAAAGACTCTGCCTTTCTTCTTGGTGTTTTCTCACAAAACTCAATTGTATTCCTCCACAAGATGCTGATCAGTGACCTGTGTCACCACAATACAGTGATTCTTTTTGTTTCTATTTTGTTTTCTGTTTTGCCAGTCATGTATTGACCCAGGCTTTATGTGTGTGTGGTGCTGGGGATGGCACCCACCCAGGGTTGTTGTACTTCTGAGCTACCCTCCCCCACCCAGCCCTATCTTATTATTATTATTGTTATTATTATTATTATTATTATTATTTATTTTGAAACAGGGTTTCACTAAGTTGCCAAGGCTGGCCTTAAACCCGCCATCCTCCTATCTCAGCCTCCCAAGTACTGGGATTACAGGTGTGCGCCACCACAGCAGGCTTGACCCAGGTTTTGATGAAAACAGTCTGTTTTTCTTTGTTTATTTTGGTGGTACTGAGAATTGAACCCAGGGATGTTACCTTTGAAACATACCCCGAGCCCTTTTTATTTATTTATTTTTATTTGGAAACAGGGTCTCACTAAATTGCTGAGGCTGGCTTTGAACCTGTGATCCTCCTGTCTCAGCCTCCCAAGTACTGAGATTACAGGTGTGCACCACCATGCCCTGCTGAAGAAACACTCCTTGGGAAGTGACAATTTAGTGCACAGGTGTGACGAGGGTCCGAGGGTCCGAGGCCCTGAACCTGGGCCTCATCTGCTTGCACCGCCTGGCACATCCAGTTATCGTGTCCGATTCCCGAATTCTCTCCTTCTCACACCTTTGCTCCTGCCGTGCCTTCCGGAAGCCTGGGCTTCCCTCCCCTCCTGGCCTCAGTCACAGTCTTACCCATCCTCCAACTATTAGTGGAAGTTCTCTTCCTTATGAGAACCATCACAAATCGCCCAAATCAGTCCTTTTTTCGGGGGGGGGGGGCACTGGGGATTGAATCCTTTCTACCTCCAAGCTACACCCCTAGACCCATTTTCATTTTTATTTTGTAACAGGGTCTTGCTAAATTGCTGAGGCTGGCCTCCAATCTCAGCCTCCCAAGTACTGTGATAACCCAGAATAATCTCCTAAGATCAACGGACTAGCGATCTGAACTCCATCTACCACCTTCCTCCCTCTTTGTCACATAAGGGGATATATGCATAGATTCGGGGGGTGAGGGTGTGGACATCTTTGGGGGGAGCTATTCTGCTGACCACAGATTCCCCCATACCTCCTTCTCCCACCCCACATGGCAGATGCCCAGGAAAGGTGGCTCTGATTCTCAGCGACCTCGCCTTAGACAGGGGTCCCTGGAAGCCAGGGGCTCAGGCTCCTCCTCTGTGGCTGCCCCTGTGCCTGTCGTCTTTGAGTCTGTCTCCAGCCCTGGGGCCTCGCACTGTCCTCGGCTGTGGTGGGATTTGGGGGCGCTCTGCTCACATCTGTGGGGTCCATGAGGGTTGCTGCCTGTGTGGACCCGTGGGTACCTTCAAGGCGGGGCAGGGTGGTTTCCGTTTAGGTGTCTCTTGGTCCGGAGCTCAGGTGAGTGCTGGGGCGAGGACAGGGGTTCAGAAGCCCCCAGGATTAGATGACAAAGCCAGCGTGCTGTGGGATCCTCTAGTGGCTACTTTCCAACAGGGGTGTTGTGGGCTGGGTAATAGTCCTTCAAAACATCCAGTCCACACCCGAATCCCTGGAGCCTGTGTGTTGCCTTAATGAGGTTAAAAAGCACCTGCACCTCATGAGCTGGGTGTCGTGGTGCACACCTGTAATCCCAGTACTTGGGAGGCTGAGACAGGAGAGTCACAGGTTTGAGGCCAGCTTCAGCAACTTAGCGAGACCCTCAGAAACTTAGCAAGACCCTGTTTCAAAATTAAAAAAGCAAAAAGGGTGGGGGTATAGATTGGAGGGAGATGCTCCTGAGTTCTAATAACACACACACACACACACACACACACACACACACACACACACACCCCTCATGGAGGTAATGAAGGGTAAGGATATCCTGGGATGGAAAGGGTGGAGTATTAGGGTGGGTCCAATCTAGTTGCCTGAGTCCTTAAAAGCAGAGTCCTTCCTGCCTGTGTTAGAGAGAGATGATGCAGAAGATGTGAGGCTAAAGGACTTGGCCCACCAGTATTGGCTTTGCAGATGGAGGAAGATGTATTAGTCTGTTTTGCATTGCTATAACAAAATACCTGAGGCCTACTACTTCATAAATAAAGAGGTTTGTTTTTGGCTCATGATACCAGTGGCTGGAAAGTCTAAATGCCCTGATGCCAGTGCCCTGGCGAGGGTCCCCTGGCTGCATTGCAACATGGCAGAGACATGGAAAGGGAAACAGCTGTGTGCCCAAGAGGCACATGTGCAAGCAAGGAAGCAAGAGACCTTACAAAAAGGACTCGCTCTTTTTGTAGTGACTGCCCTGGCAGAACAACAAGAATGTGCTTCCATGAGAAAAGCATCAATCCCTCAACACCCTAATCACGGGCCTCCAGGCCCCCGCCCTGAAAGGTCCCACCACCTCCCGGCACCACCACACCGGGGCAGAGCTTCCAACACATGAACCATCTGGCGACACCCTCAAACAGTAGCCAGGGCACAGCAGGGTCCACGGGCCAAGGCGACGGAACCACACTTAGTGGGCCTTGAGCAGAGAAACAGGACCTCAGGCCTCCAGCCTTGAGGAGCTGAGTCCTGCAGTGACCTCGGTGAGCAAGGAAGCAGCTCCCGAGAACCTCCAGAGGACGCAGGCTTGCCGACACCTTGGTTGTAGCCTGCTGAGACCTGACCCCAGGTCCCAAGGATGCGCTGGGGTGCACAGGAGCAGGGGAGGGGGCTGGGCCTGGGGCAGCGTGTGCTATGCCCTGGAGGGAGGAGTCAGACCAATGCTTTCCTTTTTTTTGGCACTAGGGATTGAATCCAAGGGCTTTCTACCTCCAAGCTACACTCCTAGCCCTTTTCTTTTCTTTTGTAGTACTGGGGATTGAACTCAGGGGCATTCTACCTCCAAGCTATACCCCTAGCTCTATTTTTTATTCTTTATTTTGAAACAGGGTCTCACTAAGCTGCAGAGGGCCTCACTAAGTAGCTGAGGCTGGCCAGGAACCTGGATCCTCCTGTCTCAGCCTCCCAAGCACTGGAATTACAAGTGTGTGCCACCACGCCCGGCCAGATGTGTGTTTTCAAAAGATCCCTCTGGCATCTTTGCCGAGAGTGGGATGCGGGGACAGGGTGGTGGGGAGGAGACATCAGATGACGACTTCAGGTACAGATAACAGGGGGATGAGGAAGAGCTGGCGGGTTTGGGGATCAAATTGCAGGTTAGATAGCTGGAGCTGGTGACAGGTTGGGAGTCAGGGAGAAGGAAGCATTTAAGTATCTTGGGAAGTGGGGACAGGGCCAAGCCTGGCGGACAAATGTGTGCACAAGATGGGGTCCAAATCCTGGTTGTAACACGGCCTCTCTGCTGACATCGGGCAAGTTTCTTAACTTCCCCATTTCTCTGTTTCCCCATCTGTAAAATAGGGTGATAGTCGTGGGCTGTTAGAATTACTTTTCCTGGCCAGGCATGGTGACACATACCTATAATCCCAATACTTGGGAGGCTGAGACAGGAGGATCACAGGTTCAAGGCTAGCCTCAGCAATTTAGTGAGACTCTCAGCAACTTAGCAAGACCCTGTTTCAAAACAAAAATAAATAGTCTGGGCCGGGTGTTGGTGGTATACTACAGGAGGATCGCAGGTTTAAGGCCAACCTCAGCAACTTAGTGAGATCCCAGTACTTGGGAGGCTGAGACAGGAGGATCCGGGTTTGTGGCCAGCCTCAGCTACTTAGTGAGGCCCTCTGCAACTCAGTGAGACCCTATTTCAAAATAAAGAATAAAAAATAGGGCTGGTCATATAGCTTAGAGGTAGAATGCCCCTGGATTCAATCCCCAATACCAAGAAAAAAAAAAAAAAAAGCCGGGCATGGTGGGGCACACTTGTAATCTCAGCATTTGGGAAGCTGAGACTGGAGGATTGCAGGTTCGCGGCCAGCCTCAGCTACTTAATGAGGCCCTCCGCAACTTAGTGAGACCCTGTTTCAAAATAAAAAATAAAAATATGGGGCTGGGGTTGTAGCTCGGAGGTAGAATGCCTCTGGGTTCCATCTCCAGTACTGCAAAAAAAAAAAAAAAGAATTACTTTTCCTGCCAGAAATAAACAATGCAGCATCTATACTTCCTTCCTTCTTTCCAGCACTTCTCAAATGTTAAAGTACACTTGACTCCCCCGGGGATCTCATTAGCATGCAGGCCCCCATTCAGTGAGCTAGGTCTGGTTTTTTTTTGGGGGGGGGGGCTGGAATGCTGTGTTCCCAGCAAGTTCCCTGGTGATGCGGTCAGTCGATCCTGGGCCTGGCGCCTCCCCTTGAGTAACCAGGGGTCAGGAGGACAGACATGGACACTGGCCCCTCTGAGGATCATATTCGACCCCGCCCAGCCCTAGACACTCTGGGCTCCCGCAGGTGTAGCCCAGCTTCTTTCCCTCTCTTGGTTTCCCTCTCAGGTGGGGCTTTTTGAAAGTGAAATGTACCAGGTCTAACGGGGTAAACCAAACGGACCTGAAAATAGACGGGCCCAGAGGAGCGGGTGAGGTTTCAGGTCACACCCTATCTCGATGGCCCCCCAGGTCTGGCCAGAGGCCTCTGGTTGGCACTCTGTGGACACCCCACTTTGCTAACCTGCCGGGGAACCCCACCCAAAAGCCCCCCGCCAGTCCTCGGGCTTCCCCCTCCCACTCTTCCTTTCCTATCCCCACCCCCTTTCCTCCCAGCAGGGGCCAGAGCCAAGTCCCAGCTGACCTCTCTTCCCTGGGGGCAGTGGCTGATGGCCAATCAGAATGGTGGGTCTTCTAAAATTAGAGGGTCAGACTTCCCTGGGCTGTTATAGACGCCAAGATGGCTGCTGCCTCTCTGCCAGGAGCTGGGACAGGGGGCAGCAGGACAGAGGGGGGATGGCAGGGAAGAGCAGGGAGTGGGGCTCAGGGTAAGGGCTGTCCTGGCGTGAGGCTGGGCCAGCTTTCGGGGCCCTCCCAGTGCTGTCCGGGCGAAGCTCGGGACCCCTGACACCTCTCTCTAGCTTATACGCTGGGACACCCTGGGAATCAGATACCCTGGGTGTCCTGGCAGGAAGTGATGGCTTCGGGAGGGCAGTTCGGGTCACGTTCAGCTCTGGCACAGAAGAGGGGCTTGATGTCCTCCCATAGCGGTCAAGGGTCAGCTGCCCATGCTGGGTCCTGAGCCGGCTGCCCAGGGCCAGCTCAGGCAGGGCTCTTGGCCTCTGGGCGCCAGGTTTCCATGGTAACAGGTGGGGGCGGGTTCGAGAACTCTTCTCATCACTCCCATGGGTGTCCACTGACTCCGCCCCATTTTCTAGGTTCTTGTAAAGCAACGAGATCACAGGCAACGAAGAATCCCCCAATGTCCCTGCCAGACAAGGCCACCCCAGTGGCCTGGGGGCATCCGGGGTGAGCACTGGGCACCGGCTGAGCCGTGCCCTGACCTGGGCCCCGTTGACATCTCTGGGAAAGTATGGGCGGACCTGGGGCCCAGCCCCTCTGTGGGGTCAGGGGTTGCTCCCTTCTTTAATAAGCCCCACGGGGAAGTGGGGCCCCTGGTCTACTCCTTCATTCATGGGGCTCTGAGAGGCGGGTGCTGGGTATCCTGAGATCCCACGGCCTCTCCAGAAAGCAAGAAGGTGGCGCCCCCTGTTGGCAGGCCATGGGCTTACACAGTTGAAAAGAGCAGTCACTCACGCCCAGAGCATTTAGTATCCTTGAGGCTCAGTGGTTTGCATGCTTCGTTTTACACATTTGCTGTAATTATTGGTCTGTTTTTATAGGCACATGCATTATCGTTATCATTATAATAATAATAATACCTATAACAATAATAATAGGTATTATTATTACCTATTATTATATTACCTATAATAATAATAATTATTATTATTATTGTTGTTGTACTAGGAACTGAACTCAGGGGCATTCTATCTCTGAACTATACCCCCAGCCCTTTAAAAAAAATTTTTTTTTTTAAACAGGGTTTTGTTAGGTTGCTGAGTCTCGCTAAGTTGCTGAAGCTAGCCTCGAGCCCGCAATCCTGTCTCAGCCTCCCAAGAACTGGGATTACAGGTGTGTGCCACGACACCCCAGCTATTATTTCATTCTGATTATGGACTTTGGGTAGGAAGACCTCAGGGGTGACATGGTATCCTTAGTACAGTGGGTGTTTTTATTGTACAGATGGTCCGCCTGTGGCCCAGAGAGGGGAGAGAATTGGAGATCGAGCCAGGCTCAACTCTTCTGTCTGCACTTAGTGGCTGTGTGAGCTTGGGCAGATAGCTGTACCTCTCTGGGCTGCATTTTCCTCATCTGTAACATGAGCTGGTGGCCTGGGGGATGGCGTAAGGAGGAGTTGGGTGAAAGCAGGCACCCCGAGCCCTCCTCTGTGCAGGGACACACACGTGCTATACATTCCCCATTCTTTCCTGTGCCCCCCATGGACCTAGGGCTGGTGACAGGAGCTTGGGGTGTGCAGCTAGATTCCCCGAAGCTGTGCCCAGACCCCAGCAGAGTGAGCAGGCCCCCTTCGACTCCATAGCTGTCAATGAGATGATGGGGCAGGCGGGCAGAGAGGGGAAGCCAGGACACAGACCCAGAATTTGCTTGGGAGTTCACATGGGGAGGTGCTGCGGGGCAGGGGAACTGGGTCCCTGCCTCTGGGAACACCGCCTGGGTGACTCTAAAGGAAAGGAAGCAGCTGGCGTGGTGGCACACACTTGTAATCCCAGTACTTGGGAGGCTGAGACCGGAGGATTACAGGTTCGCAGCCAGCCTCAGCTACTTAGTGAGGCCCTCCGCAACTTAGTGAGACCCTGTTTCAAAATAAAGAATAAAAAATAGGGCTGGGGGTGCAGCTTGGAGGTAGAATGCCCCTGGGTTCAATCCCCAGTACTGAAAAAAAAAAAAAAAAAAAAGGAAAGGAAGCTTGCGGTCGGGAGGCGGGAGGCCAGGAGGCCATCCTCAGGCCCTGGGCACTGGGAAACGAGAGAGGAGATACACAAGGGCCATGTGACCATGCTGGGCAAATGTCAGGTTCTTTTCTTTTTCGCAGTGTTGGATTTGAACCCAGGGCCTCACACACGCTAGGCAAGTGCCCTACCATTGAGCCACATCCCCAACCCCCAGATGTTATCACTTCAAGTTAGTTTCATGACAAACTTCAGATGTGCAAAAAGAACATGTGACAACACCCCCGTATCCACCTTCCCGACACTCTGGCCTCTGTCTTGCTCTTTGAACATACCACAGATATTTATCTCTGGGTCTTTACTGTTCCCTTGAGTGCAGAGCTGAGCCAGGCAGTCCCTTAAGCTTTGGGGGAAAAAAATGGTTTCTACGTTCTTTTTTTGCCATACTGGGGATTGAACCCAGGGACATCCCACCTCCGAGTTACACCCCCAGCCCTATTTTTTTTTTATTCTTTCTTTATTTTTTTGCAGTACTGGGGATTGAACTCAGGGGCGTTCTACCTCCGAGCTATACCCCCAAGCCCTATTTTTTATTCTTTATTTTGAAACCGAGTCTCACTAAGTTGCGGAGTGCCTCACTAGGTAGCTGAGGCTGACCTCAAACCCGGATCCTCCGGTCTCAGCCTCCCGAATGCTGGGATTGCAAGCGTGAGCCACCACGCCCAGCTCTATTCTTTATTTTGAAACAGGGTCTCACTAAGTTATGGAGGACCTCACTAAGTAGCTGAGTCTGGCCGAGAACATGGATCCTCCGGTCTCAGCCTTCCAAGAATAGAGATTACAAGCATGCGCCACCATGCTCGGCTGGTTTCTATTTTCTAACCCAGATCAAGAAGGCCCCATATCCCACTAGTGGCCACCGCTTGTCTCGGATGCTGGAGACATGGCAATGGAGCACAAGGCACAGCTCCTCCCCGCCCTCCTCCCCTCCTTCCTCCCCTCCCAGGAGCTCCCTGTCCTGGGTCCCCGGGAACCAGCCTTGGCGTTTTCCCTGGAAGGAACAGATTTCTTTCCCAGTGTCTTTTTTTTTTTTTTTTTTTTTTTTTGTGGTACTGGGGATTGAACTCAGGGGCATTCTACCTCCAAGCTATACCCCCAGCCCTATTTTTTATTCTTTATTTTGAAACAGGGTCTCACTAAGTTGCGGAGTGCCTCACTAGGTAGCTGAGGCTGGCCGCGAACCCGGATCCTCCATTCTCAGCCTCCCGAATGCTGGGATTACAAGTGTGTGCCACCATGCCCGGCTCTCCCAGTGTCTTAACAGAGAATTTCCTCTTTGTTATTGTTGTTATTTTGTAGGACTGTGGATTGAACTCAGGGGTTTTCTACTACTGAGCTACAGCCTCAGCCCCCTTGCTTTTGTTTTTGTTTTGCGGTACTGGGGATTAAATCCAGGGTCATTCTACCTCCAACGTACACTCTCAGCCCTATTTTTTATTCTTTATTTTTGAAACAGGGTCTCACTATATTGCGGAGGACTTCACTAAGTAGCTGAGGCTGGCTGCGAATCTGCAATCCTCCTGTCCCAGCCTCCCAAGTACTGGGATTACAAGTGTGTGCCACCATGCCTGGCAAACTCAGCCCTTTTTAATTTTTACTTTGAGACAAGGTTTCACTAAGTTGCTCAGGCTGGCCTCAAACTTGTGATCCTCCTGCCTCAGCCTCCTGAGTCGCTGGGATTACAGGTGTGCACCATTATGCTCAGCTGAGAACTCCCTTTCTTGAGCCCCTTCTAACAATGGTACTTAATATCCAAAGAACCCTAGAAACATACGAGGGGCTTGTTCCTGAAAAAAGCGAGCTCTGACCCCCACTATACCCCATGCATGAGAATATGAAAGGTTAGACTGTATCTTCCAGAAGAAAATGCAGGCGACATCTAAATGACATAGAGCAGCAAGTATTTATCTGGACAAGAAATAAAGGGCATCCACCATAAAAGGAAAGGCCTATGAGAGGTACTTCATTAAAACTAGTGGTGCATGCCTATAATCCTAGGGAGGCTGCGACAGGGGGTTTACAGGTTCAAGGCCAGGTTCAGCAATTTAGTGAGGCCCTTAGCAACTTAGCAAGATCCTGTTTCAAAAGGTCTGGAGTGTTGAATGCCCCTGGGTTCCATCCCCAGTACCACAAACAAAATAAAACAAAACAAGCAAGCCCCAAGCTAAGAGTCTGTCCATCAAAAGACTCCATTAGAGCCAGATGTGGTGGCACACACTTGTAATCCCAGTACTTGGGAGACTGAGACTGGAGGATCCAGGTATGCGGCCAGCCTCGGCTACTTAGTGAGGCTCTCTGCAACTTAGTGAGACTCTGTTTCAAAATAAAGGGTAAAAAATAGGACTAAGGGTGTAGCTCAGAGGTAGAATGCCCCTGGGTTCAATCTCTACTACCAGGGAAAAAAAAAGACTCCATTAAGGACATGGAAAGGCGAGCCTTAGAACAAAAGCACATGTATCCCATGTTCAGCAAAAGGTTTGTACCTTGAGCATGTAAAGAGCTCCCATACATCAATAAGAAAGGCCAGACAACCCACTTTATTTTATTTTTGGGGGTACTGGTGATTGAACTCAGGGGCATTATACCTCTGAGCTATACCCCCAGCCTTATTTTTTATTCTTTATTTTGAAACAGGGTCTTACTAAGTTGCGGAGTGCCTCACTAGGTAGCTAAGGCTGGCCACGAACCTAGATCATCCTGTCTCAGCCTCCCAAGTACTGGAATTACAAGCGTGCGCCACCAAGCCCAGTTCCGACAACCCACTTTAAAAAATAAAATTGGCAGCCGGGCGTGGTGGCACATGCTTGTAATCCCAGTACTTGGGAGGCTGAGACAGGAGGATCCAGGTTCGCAGCCAGCCTCAGCTACTTAGTGAGGCCCTCCGCAACTTAGTGAGACCCTGTTTCAAAATAAAGAATAAAAAATAGGGCTGGGGATGTAGCTCGGAGGTAGAATGCCCCTGGGTTCCATCCCCAGTGCTACAAAAATAAAATAAAATTGGCATATAAAATTAAGGAAAAAATAAGTTCAAGACTTGAATAGGCATCTTACAAGAAAGAATATCTAAAGGCTAATAAGGAGGGGGGTAATAACTCAGTGGTAGAGCGCTTGCCTAGCATGTGCAAGGTCCAGCACTAAAATCAATCAATCAATCAATCAATCAATCAATCAATCAATAAACACAGGAAAAGCTACCCCAAAGCATTACTCATCAGCGAAATGCAAGTTGAAGACACAACACGATATTACTACACATCCACCCAATGGGTGGATTTTTTTTTAAATTTTGCAACGGGGTATTAAGTTGTCGATGCTGTCCTCCAACCTGGGATTTTCCTGTCTCAGCCTCCCAAGTACAGAGATTACAAGTGTGCACCACCACGCCCGGCTCATGGGTAAAGTTTTAAAAATTGACAACCCCAAGTGCTAACAAGGATGTGGAACGCTGAAGTGCCATCCTGCCTAAGGACTTTAGAAACCTGGATGGAGAGCTGGGCACAGTGGCGCATGCCTGTAAGCCCTCTACCTGGAAGGCTGACACGCCTGTAATCCCAGTACTCCGGAGGCTGAGACAGGAGGATCACAGGCTTGAGGCGAGCCTTGGCAACTTAGCGAAATCCTGCTTCAAAATAAAAAGTAAAGATGAAGCTGGTGTGGTGGTGCACGCTTGTAATCCCAGCACTTAGGAGGCTGAGAGGAGGATCTGGGTTCTCGGCCAGCCTCAGCTACTTAGTGAGGTCCTCTGCAACTTGGTGAGACCCTGTTTCAAAATAAAGAATAAAAAATAGGACTGGGGGTATAGCTTGGAGGAAGAATGCCCCTGGGTTCAATCCCCAGTACCTCAAAATAAATAAATAAATAAATAAATAAATAAATAAATAAATAAATAAATCTGGGTGTGGTGATGCACACTTGTAATCCCAGCATTTGGGAGGCTGAGACTGGAGGATCCAGGTTCACAGGCAGCCTCAGCTGCTTAGTGAGGCCCTCCACAACTTAGTGAGACCCTGTTTCAAAATAAAGAATAAAAAATAGGACTGGGGGTGTAGCTTGGAGGTAGAATGCCCCCAGGTCCCATCCCCAGTACCACAAAAATAATTAATTAAAAAAATAATAATAAATAAATAAAATAAAAAGTAAAGATGAAGCTGGTGTGGTGGCGCATGCTTGTAATCCCAATACTTGGGAGGCTAAGACAGGAGGATCGCAGGTTCTTGGCCAGCCTCAGCTACTTAGTGAGGCTCTCCTCAACTTTGAGACCCTGTTTCAAAATAAAGATTAAAAATAGAGTTGGGAGCCGGGTGTGGTGGCGCACGCTTGTAATCCCAGCATTCGGGAGGCTGAGACTGGAGGATCTGAGTTAGCAGCCAGCCTCAGCTACCTAGTGAGACACTCCGAAACTTAGTGAGACCTGGTTTCAAAATAAAGAATAAAAAATAGAGCTGTGGGTGTAGCTCGGAGGTAGAATGCCCCTGAGTTCAATCTCCAGTACCGCAAAGAAAAAAACAAAACAAAACAAACAAAAACAAAAACAAAACCTGTGCAAGGGAATGGACCATGGTTTGACTATGACAGGTTCAGAAGCGGACAAAATGGATCAGGCTATAGTGCAGAGGTCAGGTCCGTGGGTGCCCTTCCAGGAGGGCGTGTGCGGGGTGCTGGCAAGGTCCTGCCTGAGGACGTGGGTGCTGGCAGCACGGTATACTCACCCTGTATGGGCAGCAGGCTGTGGGCCTGAGATCTGTGCACCTTTCTGTATGGGTGTGTTACACATCAACCCATTATATTTTTATTTTATTTTTTTGCAGTGCTAGGGATGGAACTCAGGGCCTTGCACATCCCGGGCAAGTGCTTTACCGCTGAGCTACATCCCCAGCCCTTAACCAACAAGTTCACCAGAAATCTCTATTGATACCAGCTGGGAGGCAGCCATGGTAATCTCGGGGAGGGGGTGATAAGCAGGACCAGGTGGAGGGGCTGGCGCTAACGGTCCCCAGGAGGCCAGGAGAATTTGCTGGTGGGTTGTTGGTGTGTACGAGAAGGAGCCAGGAGACCCCCCCCCCCCCAGGTGTCCAGCGTGAGCCCGAGTCCCCGTCACCCTCAGCGGCAGCGCTGTTTGCAGGAGTCATGGAACCAGGAGCTCCTGTTCTGATTTGTCCCCTGTATGGTGAGCTTCGCCCCAGGTCTGAGTGTGACCGGAGGGGCCAGGGGAACACGGGCACTGGACCACGTGGCCTCACCAGCTTCTGTAACCCTCCAGGATCGAGCCCTCAAGACCACCTGTGCCGGAGACCCGGACCGCTACTACGACAAGTCTGCCAGGAGATGCTGCTACCGCTGCCCCTTGGGTGAGTGAGGGTGCCGGGGGGTCTGTCCTCAGGTGACGACCCTCTCTGTTGGGGGGGGTTGGTGATTGACTGGGAAAAATGGAAGCTGGGGTTCATT
Organism: Graphiurus murinus; assembly: GCA_004027655.1. Taxonomy (NCBI): domain Eukaryota; kingdom Metazoa; phylum Chordata; class Mammalia; order Rodentia; family Gliridae; genus Graphiurus; species Graphiurus murinus. The sequence goes on from PVLC010005415.1 coordinate 14,387, forward strand.
GTCATAATTGGTTTCTGAGGGCTGTCCCTACTGTCACAGAATCTGGGGGCTCTTGGAAGGGAAGGGCTAGTGGAAGCAGGAGACTAGGTTTACTGCTGCTATAAAGAAGAAAGTCACCAGGTATGTTGACGAACACCTGTCATCCCAGTATGTGGGAGGCTGAGGCAGGAGGGTCGTGGGTTGGCAGCCAGCCTCAGCAACTTAGTGAGGCCCTCCGCCACTTAGACCTTCTTTCAAACTAAAAGATAAAATAGGACTGGGGGTGTAACTTGGAGGTAGGATGCCCCTGGGTTCAATCCCCAGCCACCACCCCAAAAGGAGGAGGAGGAGGAGGAAGAAGAGAAAGCCTGTTTTTGCCAGTTTTTGTTTTTAACTTGAAGCTGTTCCTTATTTTATTATTTGTTTGTTTGTTTGTTTTGCGGTACTGGGGATTGAACCCAGGGGCATTCTACCTCCAAGCTCCACCCCCAGTCCTATCTTTTATTCTTTATTTTGAAACAGGGTCTCACTAAGTTGCTGAGGCTGGCTGAGAACCCAGATCCTCCGGTCTCAGCCTCCCAAGTCCAGGGATTACAAGTGCGCGCCACCGCGCCTGGCTAGCTTCTCCTTATTGAACACTGGCCGGATACGCACTAGTCTGAGACCCTGGCATTGCGTGGTCTCATTAATTGTTTGCGATTATCCCTTATTTATCCCATTTCGCCAATGAGGCTTTTGGGGCCCAGCAAGGTTAAGTAACTCACCCCAGGTCACAGAGCTGGGCCATGAAGCTAGCTAGGGCTGGAGCCTGGACTGTCAACACCCCCAGCCGCCCCTCATTTCCGGGTCCGGAAGCCCTCTGTAGTTCTCTGCTCCAGCCAGACGCAGGTTTGTCCCCAGCAGCCTGGACCACAGACTTCTAGGGAGGGGAGCAGAGTTCGCTTGACCAGAGCTGGCTTCCCAGAATGCTCGCCCACCCCCTGGGCAGTGATGACTACTAGTAGATTATCAGGAAATCCTTCTGGAACATTCTCCAAATGATGCTTAGGCCCGAGGAGGTGAGCATGGAGGACGGGGTCATGAGGCATTTCGGTCCGCTGTGGTTATCATCAAAAGTCCCGAGCCGTCTGCAGTGTGGCCTTAGGTGGGTGAGGGAGAGAAGAAGTTGCTCTGTGGTCTCTGACCTCCGGGAACAGAGCTTGTCACGGGGGAGGAGAGACGTGAGGTATGACCACGGAGGGTGGCAGGACGTCTCCGTGCCCGGCTGGTGTATGGTGACTGCCACTTGTGTGTGGGGGGAGGACAGGGAGTGGGCGTCGTCTGGGGGGCTTCCTGGGGTTGCAGAGACGTGTTGTCTGCCCATCCTTTAAGCCTGTCTGCGCTGTCTGGAGGGTGGTGACAGCCACGAGACGCAGGTCATCAAGGGGATGTGGCCAGAGCCTGTTCCTGGATCCACGGCCTCCTAACTTCCCAGAGAGATTGGACCGAATCCACGCACAGGTCACCAGAGGACAGAGGGGAGCATTTGCGAAGATAATTTTTTTTTTTTTTTTTTTTTTTGTGGTACTGGGGATTGAACCCAGGGGCATTCTACCTCCGAGCTACACCCCCAGCCCTATTTTTGATTCTTTATTTTGAAACAGGGTCTCACTAAGTTGCGGAGTGCCTCACTAGGTAGCTGAGGCTGGTCATGAACCTGGATCCTCCGGTCTCAGCCTCCCAAATGCTGGGATTACAAGCGTGCGCCACCACGCCCGGCTTTGGGAGAGAATTTGATGCTTGCTATTTCCAAAGATGATTCAAAGTAGTCATGGTGGGCGGGGGAATAGAACTTTATTGGTCTCTCTTGCCTTATTTAATGATTTCGTGTTGATTTGGGATGATGTCAGGCGGGTCCTCACGCCGTGTTCAGTGCTGGGGATGGAACAGGCCCCCATCCGGCCTCCCCTGTCCCTTCACCACCACCCCCAACCCCCATCCATCTATCCACTCGTGTTGGGCGCTTGGGCTGCCATGGCGGAGTGCTGCAGATGGGGTGGTGTAAGCCGCAGCCAGCTGTTCTCCTTGGGTTCTGGAATCTGGAAGGTCCAAGAACAAGGTTCCAGCAGGACTTGGTTTCTGGTGAGGGCTTCCTCCTGGCTTACAGCCATCTGCCTGCTCATAGTGGGCCATCTCTCTCTCTCTTCCTCCCCCTCTTCATATAAGGCCACCAATCCTATCTGATTAGGATTCCACCCTTATGACCTCATTAACCTTGATTACCCCCGAAAATCCCCATCTCCAAATGTAGTCACAAGAAGGGCAGGGCTTCAACATAAGTGCTGCGGGCGGCATGATTCAGCCCAGAGCATCTCCCTCAGTTAGCCTCCCATCCAGGCCCATCCTCTGCCCATCCTCCGCCTCATCTGTCCTTCCCTCTGCCTGCCTGCCTGCCCATCCATCCATCCATCCATCCATCCATCCATCCATCCATCCATCCACCCACCTATCCATCCACCCACTCACCTATCCATCCAATCCATCCATCCACCCACTCACCTATCCATCCAATCCATCCATCCATCCATCCATCCATCCATCATCCATCATCCATCCAATCTACCCACCACCTATCCATCCACCCACTCACCTATCCATCCAATCCATCCATCCATCATCCATCCATCATCCATCCATCCATCCATCCATCCATCCATCATCCATCCATCCATCATCCATCCATCCATCCATCCAATCCACCCACCCACCTATCCACTCACCCCCCCCCCAGTGTTTATTGCTGTTGCTATAGCAAGGCCCCTTCCAACCTTCTCAGCCTTTCCCCCTTGGTCGTGCTGCAGGCCTGCGCGCTTCCCAGCCTCTTTGGACCTGCCCGTCCCCACCTGGGATGCCCTCTCCCATCACCTCCACCTGCTGCAGCCCCAGCACCCCTTCCTCCAGGGAGCCTCCCCTCACCCACCCAGTGCCAGGGCTGGTTCCTAGGTGCTTCTCCCCACACCCCCTCGTCGGCTTTCACCCTTGCCCCTTTGGGATTGGTGTGGCCCCTCGTGCCCAGCGACTTTCCACAGGACCCGCCCTCCTAGCCACAGGGAGAGAGGGAGCTCCTTCCTCTCTTCCTCTGTCCCCTTCCACTACGGCCTTGATGGCGAGTCTGAGGAGAGAGACGCCCTGGGTCCCCCGGCTCCTTCCACTTAGAAGCTGTGACTTTGGAAGAGGGGGGCTCCCCCCGCCCGCGCTTCCCCTCTCCAAGGCCCAGTCCGGAGTTGCGCGGCTGAGCGCCCCGTTCTTGCGTGGTGGGCGGGACATTTTGCTGGAGTTTTATTGACCCTGGCTTCCGGGCAAGCCGGAGAGGAAAGATGAGAAACCCACATAAGCCCCGCCCTCTGTCTTTGGGGGAAATTTCTGACATTTCGCCTGCCCTCCGCAATCAGCGCTCAGCTGTGTGGCAGGGTTTGCACGTGGGCGGGTGGTGGAGGAGGGGAGCTGGAGGAGGCCTTTGAGAGCCAGAGGACATGTCTCCTAATCCCTCCCTTGCCCAGGCTTGCAAAGCCTTCTCTCTCCTCCCTCCTTCCCTCCCTCCCTCCCTCCCGTCCTTCCTTCCTTCCTTCCTTCCTTCCTTCCTTCCTTCCTTCCTTCCTTCCTTCCTTCCTTCCTTCTTTCCTCTCTCCCTCCCTCCCCCTTTCCCTTTCCTCCTTTCTCTCTCTCTCTCTCTTCCTCTCTTCTGGTACTGGGGACTGAATCAGGGGCATTATATCTCTAAGCCATTACCCCCCCCCATATATATATATATATATATATATATATATATATATATATATATATATATATATATTGTGTGTGTGTGTGTGGTACTAGGAGTGGAACCCAGGGACATTCTACCTCTGAGCTACACCCTCAGCCCAATTTTATTCTTTTATTTTGAAACAGGGCCTCACTAAGTTGATGAGGCTGGCTGCAAACCTGCGATCCTCATATCTCAGTCTCCCAAGTACTGGGATTACAAATGTGTGCCACCATGCCTGGCTTATAATATTTTTTGGAAACAGGGTTTCACTGAGTTGCTGAGGGTCTCACTAAATTGCTGAGGCCGGCCTCAAATCTGAGATCCTCCTGTGTCAGCCTCCCAAGTACTAGGATTACAGATTATAGGCATAGGCCACCACATTTGGCTCGCTAGGCCTTTTCAACGCTTCTGACAGCCGTTCCCCAGCCCTCCGCTTACATGTCCTTGGTGACAGGGAGCTTCCTCCCCGCCTCACAACAAGCCACCATTCATGCTGACAGAGCATGCTGTGATGCCGGCTCCTTTCCCTACATGAGCCCCTTGAGCGGTTGAGCATGGCGGTCTAAGGAGACAAGCTGCGCCTTTCCCCATGGGTGCTGGCCCCGAGCTGCACTCGGTGGTGGTGGGGAGGGGGTGCAGGAGGGTGTATCCCAAGGAGCCCATGTGGGGCCCCATGCCCCTTCCTGGTCTACACCATGATCCTGGACCCCTCCCTTTGCAGAAGGCTCACTCCCCACGGGAAGGCCTGCCCAGGTTTTCCCCAAGTGTTGGGCGGGGGTGTGAATTGTTTGGTGCCAGGTGGCTGTGGTGGCCTGTCCCGGGAGCTGAGGTTTTCCTGAGGGTGGTGAGCAGGTGAAGGGGGAGGGAGGGCTTTACCAGCCTGGACGACTCCAAGTGCCCTTGGATAAAGCCCAGCCCCTCCCCGTCCCTGCCCACCCAGCTACAGCTGCCGCCCCTTGAAGACCCCCTGCCCCCCCCCCCAGCCACTCACACACTCTTGGCTTCTGCAGAGGGTGCTGGGCCCTTTGGTCCTCTGAGGCTCCACCTGGCTCCCCGTCTGTGCTGAGCCTTGAGCTAGCTGTAGCCCCAGCCCCAGACCAGCTCGCACGCTGTTGTTCTGGGCTTGGGGCCCCCGGGCTCCACTCTCCTGACCCTCATCCCCGCTCCTCCCCATCAGTACCTGTCTGTCTGTCCCCCGTCTTCCTGCAGGGCCCCAGCCTGAACACAGGGCTTGGCACCTAATAGGTTCTTTTTTTTTTTTTTTTTTTTTGCGGTACTGGGGATTGAACTCAGGGGCATTCTACCTCCGAGCTACACCCCCAGCCCTATTTTTTATTCTTTATTTTGAAATAGGGTCTCACTAAGTTGTGGAGGGCCTCACTAGGTAGCTGAGGCTGGCCTCGAACCCGGATCCTCCGGTCTCAGCCTCCCAAATGCTGGGATTACAAGCGTGCGCCACCACGCCCGGTCCTAATAGGTTCTCACTATGCTTTCACGTGGCGGGATGAATGACTACAACCGAGTTGCCTCAGCACATTCTTCTGTGGCCACCCAGGCCCCACCTCGGGGGTTCCAGCTTCCCTGGTCCCCCAGTACCTCCTCCCACTCTCCTGCCTGCCCCCCCACACTTGTTCACCCCAGTCTTGTCTTTATTTCAGCATGAAAATTTCACCAAAGTTTTCTGTGTAGGAAGAAGTGTGTAGGGGTGGGAGGGAGGAAAGGGAAGGGGGTAGAAGGAATTGGGACAGCCCCGTGCCGCTGTGTGCAGGGTTCCACGGGGAGGAAGGCAAGGTCCTGATTCCCAGGAGTTGCCCACTGGTGGAGGAGGCGACATACTTCCATGTACCTGATAACTTCAGAGGGAGATGTCGTAAGACAGAGCTCAGAGGAGAAGGGGTGGGACCCCAGAGTGGGGAAAAGCCATCTATCCATCCATCCATCCATCCATCCACCCACTTACTAATCCACTTATCCATCCATTCACTCACTAATCTACTTATCCATCCATCCATCCATCCATCCACCCACCCACCCATCCATCCATCCATTCACTCACTCATCCACCCATCCATCTACCTACACATCTACCCTATCTATCTATCTATCTATCTATCTATCTATCTATCTATCTATCTATCTATGCATTCATCTACTCACCCATCTATCTACTCATTCATCCACCCATCCATCCACTCACTAATCGATTGATCCATCCATCCATCCATCCATCCACCCATCCATCCACTCACTAATCGATTGATCCATCCATCCATCCATCCATCCATCCATCCATCCATCCATCCAACAATCCATCTACCCATCTACTCATTAATCTAACTACACATCTATCCGTCCATCCATCCCTCTGTCTGTCCATCCACCCACCCACCCACTCACTCACCTATCCACTCATTCATCCACCCACCCACCCATCCATCCACTCACTAATCCATCTATCTATCTATCTATCTATCTATCTATCTATCTATCTATCTATCTATCTATCTATCCACCTACTCACCCATCCATCCACTCACTAATCCATCTATCTATCTATCTATCTATCTATCTATCTATCTATCTATCTATCCATCCATCCACCTACTCACCCATCCATCCACTCACTAATCCATCTATCTATCTATCTATCTATCTATCTATCTATCTATCTATCTATCATCTTTATATCCAACTATCCATTCATCTACCCACCCACCCACCCACCCATCCATCCACTCACTAATCCATCTATCTATCTATCTATCTATCTATCTATCTATCTATCTATCTATCCACCTACTCACCCATCCATCCATCCACCCATCCACTCATCTACTCACTCATCCATCATCTACCCATCCACCTCCCACCCGCCAGTTACCCCCTTTGTGTCAGCACCATCTTCACTGTTGACGACCACAACTTAGAGGAGGGAAGATTTATTTGCTCACCATCCTGGAGATCTCAGTCCATGTTAGGCCAGGTTACATCTGTGGAGCTCAGAGCACGGTGGTGGAAAGCAGAGGGCAAAAGGTGGTCTGTGTGTGTGTGTGTGTGTGTGTGTGTGTGTGTGTGTGCATCCCACAAATGCTAGGGTTAAGGTGTGCACCACCTGGCCTGGCTCCTGAGAACCTATCCTGAGAACACCTCCACACTTTGGTTTCTGATCACAAGAGTGATACTCAGTGAGGAACATCTAGCTGGAAAATGGGGGAAGAACAAAAACAAAACCAAAAAGAACGAGCGCCCGCAGTTCTGCTCCCTCTGCGTCAGCCCCGGGGCCTCTGTTCTCTGCACAGATCTCGCTTGTCCTTCCTCAGGGCCTTTGCACGAGCAGTTCCCTCTGTCTGGAATACCACCCACCCCCGTGCTCTGCACAGCTGCCACCTTCTGTCCTTTGGGTCTTCTTGAGGTCCCCTACACTCTCTGGGCCTCTCGTTCCATCCCCCTCCGGTCTCTCTTGCCTCCCTCTTTATTGTTTTTAGTTTGCACCCACACTGGAAGCCAACTTGCTAGTTTCTTTCATTACTGCCTTGTCTCTCTTCCCTAGGCTAGAGTGCAAGATCCAGGGGGACGGGGACCTCCTCTCCTTTGACCCCTAAATGGGACCTGGGATCTAGGTTGTGGTCAGTAAATGTGAGCTGGGTGAAAAATGAATCCCACGCCAAATTTGCTACTCTGAGTTCTTTTTTTTTTTTTTTTTTTTTGCGGTACTGGGGGTGGAACCCAGGGGCATTCTACCTACAAGCTACATCCCCAGACCTATTTTATTTTTTATTTTGAAACAGGATCTCACTAAGTTGTGGAGAGCCTCACTAAGTAGCTGAGGCTGACCGCGAACTTGTGATCCTCCTGTCTCAGCCTCCCAAGTGCTGGGATTACAAGCATGCGCCACCACACCCAGCTTGCTCTGAGTTCTTGAGGTATGTCCTGTGGCAGAAAGTTCCAGAACAGCCTTTTGTGCTGACAGGCAATTTTAAAGGGACTTAGAGCTGGGCTCAGTGGTGCTTACCTATCATCCTAGTACTTGGGAGGCTGAGACAGAAGATCACAGGTTCGGGGTCAACCTTAGCAACTTAGCGAGGCTCTTGGCAACTTGGTGAGGCTCTGTTTCAAAATAAAATACAATAAAGCGGGGCATGGTGATGCATGCTTGTAATCCCAGTACTTGGGAGACTGAGACAGGAGGATCACAAGTTCATGGCCAGCCTCAGCTACTTAGTGAGGCCCTCTGCAACTTAGTGACACCCTGTTTCAAAAGAAAGAATAAAAAATAGGTCCCAGTACTTGGGAGACCGAGACAGTAGAATCACAGGTTCGTGGCTAGCCTCAGCTACTTAGTGACACCCTGTTTCTTTTTTTTTTTTTTTGCGGTACTAGGGATTGAACTCAGGGGCATTCTCCCTCCAAGCTACACCCCCAGCCCTATTTTTTATTGTTTATTTTGAAACCAGGTCTCACTAAGTTGCGGAGTGCTTCACTAGGTAGCTGAGGCTGGCCGCAAACCCGGATCCTCCATTCTCAGCCTCCCGAATGCTGGGATTACAAGCGTGCGCCACCACGCCCGACTGACACCCTGTTTCAAAATAAAGAATAAAAAATAGGGCTAGGGGTGTAGCTTGGAGGTAAAATGCCCCTGGGTTCAATCCCCATTATCTCAAATAAGTAAGTAAGTAAGTAAGTAAGTAAGTAAATAAATAAATAAATAAATAAATAAATAAATAAATAAATAAATAAAAACAGGTCTGGGGGTATAGTAGAACACTTCTAGGTTCAATCTCCAGTACTATGAAAAAGAAAGAAAGAAAGAAAGAACTCCCAGAGGGGAGGGCATCCCAGCGGGGTCAGATGATCTGGAAAGTTCCACGAGGACACCATAGTTCAGCCTGACCTCCCTGGATGCAAACCCTCCCAGCGGATGCACCTGGAGCAGCATCTTAGCCGGCACAAAGCACGTCTGCGTTGGCTCAGGCTGCACAGACAGAGCAGCTTAGATCCCAGCAGTTTGCCGTCCCTGGTTCCAGAGGCTGGAAGTCCTGGGTCAAAGCCTCGGCAGGGCCGGGCTGCCCCTCGGGTGCCAGGGAAGGCTCTGGCTCCTCTCCTAGCCTCCGGTGGCATCTTGGCTCGTGACAGTGTCACCGCAATCTCCACCTGGTGTTCCCCTGGCGTGCATGACCGTCTCTGTGTCTGAATCTCCCTTGTCATAAGGACATCAGTTAGCAGACTAAGGCCCCTGCTAACGACCTCGTTCTAACTTGATCAACCCTGTAAAAAACCCGTCTCCAAATACGGTCACAGTCTGAGGTTCTGGGGGTTAGGATCCCAGTGTGTCTTTTCTGGGAGACACAATTTAGCCCATGAGAATGCTCAGGACATACAGGGGTGTCAGAAGATTCAAGTGTGAGCCGGGCATGGTGGTGCACGCTTGTAATTCCAGTACTTGGGAGGCTGAGACTGGAGGATCCGGGTTCGTGGCCAGCCTCAGCTACTTAGTGAGGTACTCTGCAACTTAGTGAGACTTTGTTTCAAAATAAAGAATAAAAAATAGGGCTGGGGGTGTGGCTCAGAGGTAGAATGCCCCTGGGTTCAATCCTCAGAACCAAAAAAAAAAAAAAAAAAGAAAAAAAAAAAGGTTGAAGTGTGCAGGGTGGCTGAAGGAGAGTGTGTGAAATAAACCACTCATAATTACGATCACACTAGACCGGGGCTTTGGGGTCATACAATGAGGCCTGGGACTGCCAGGCTGGGGAGTCTGCATTAATGAGGCCGGCAGAACATGGATTAATTAAGTACGCACCAGGCCCCAAGATAGAGGAATTGGGACTGAGCAGAAATGGGAAGACCTGCCCTGGGGACTCAGACACTAAGAAGATGTAACTCACAGATAAATGAGATTTACAGAGTTAGGTATAGCGGGTGAGGTGTGTAGGTCTTTACGATTTTGATCAGGGGTCCCAACCAAGGCTCTGAGGCAGTGATGCTTCAACTATGACATGGGAGCCGGGTTTACGAGGGGAGAGGAGCATTTCTGTGCAAAGGCCCTGGGGTAGAAGGAAGCCTTTGGAGGAAAGGAAGCTGCCACTGTGGCTAGAGAGGGGAGACCAAGGAGGAAAGAGGTGGGCAGAACCTCATTAGCGCTGGTAAGGATCTGCGCTTCTGGTCTGGAACCGTGAGAAGCCTTGGAAAGTTTTAGGAGAGGAGTGACTGAGTCAGATTTACCTCTCAGGAAGACATTCTACCTCCAAGCTATACCCCCAGCCCTATTTTTTTGTTTATTTTGAAACAGGGTCTCACTAAGTTGTGGAGTGCGTAACTAAGTAGCTGAGGCTGGCCACGAACCCGGATCCTCCGGTCTCAGCCTCCCAAGTACTGGGATTACAAGCGTGTGCCACCACGCCTGGCCTGATTCTTTATTTTGAAACAGGGTCTCCCTAAGTTGCAGAAGGCCTCACTAAGTAGCTGAGGCTGACAGCAAACCCTTATGAATTCCTTTCGTTGCCGGGTGTGGTGGCGCACGCTTGTAATTCCAGCATTTGGGAGGCTGAGGCCGTGGTTCGCGGCCAGCCTCAGCTGCCTAGTGAGGCACTCCGCAACTTAGTGAGACCCTTTTCAAAATAAAGAATAAAAACTAGAGCTGGGGGTATAGCTCGGAGGTAGAATGCCCCTGAGTTCAATCCCCAGTACTGCAAAAAAAAAAAAAAAAAAAAAAAAAAATCCTTTCGTTAGGAAATAAGGTGGCAAAGCACAGTGGGATGGGCAGCTTTTCTATCAGTGGAAATCACAGATTTTCTCACGTTACATTATAGCTGCTGCAGATATCATGGAGTATTGCATAGGTTCAACACTACCTTGAAATTGTGGTAGTGACTATACCTTGCTACTTCATGAACTTAAAAGAATCACATCTATTACTATATTTTATTTTATTTATTTATTTATTTATTTTGCGGTACTGGGGATTGAACTTGGGCATTCTACCTCCGAGCTACACGCTCAGCCCTATTTTTTACTCTTTATTTTGAAACAGGGTCTCACTAAGTTGCGGAGTGCCTCACTAGGTAGCTGAGGCTGGCCGCGAACCCAGATCCTCCGGTCTCAGCCTCCTGAATGCTGGGATTACAAGCGCGCGCCACCACGCCCGGCTTATATTTTATTTTACTTAATGCTTTACTAACCGCATTTCAGTATCACTGGGTCCCATTGCAACCTTATATATATATATATTTTTTTTAATTTTATTTTTTTAATTGGTGCATCGTAATCATACATCGTTGTTAGATACAAGCTGGTCAAGGCATACATGCACACATTTTTCATTTAACCCTTCCCCAATTCCCGCCCTACTCCCTTGCCCTCCCTCCTTCTCAAGTTCAGTTTAGTGATTGACTTTGATATGTTCGTGAAAGTACATCATGTGCATTGGGGTGTCCCCCCTTCCCCCATCACCTTCCGTTAAGTCAAATTCTTTGCTCACATAAGGTTTCTCTTTCTTCATCTGGAGTCCCTCTTATGTCCCATTTTCTCCCTAGCTTCCACATATTAGGGAGAACATACGATTTTTACTTTTTGTGACTGACTAATCTCACTTAACATAATATGTAATCTTATACTTTATTGATGTATTTATTGTGGTACTAGGAATGGAACCCAGGGTCATTCTACCTTTGAGCTACACCCCAGCCCTTTTTTAATTTTCATTTTTAGAAAAAAAAATTTAAACGGGGTCTTACTAAATTACTGAGGATGGCTTCAAACCTGCAATCCTCCTGTCTCAGTTTCCCAAATACCGAAATTATAGGCATGTGCCACCATGTCCAGCTTTAATCTTATTTATTTATTTTTGTGGTACTGGGGATTGAACCCAGGGATGTTCTATCTCTGAGCTACATCCCCAACCTTTTTTTTTGTAGCACTGGGGATTGAATTCAGGGGCATTCTACCTCGGAGCTATACCCCCAGCCCTGTTTTTTATTCTTTATTTAGAAACAGAGTCTCACTAAGTTGCGGAGGGCCTCACTAAGTAGCTGAGGCTGACCGCGAACCCGGATCCTCCGGTCTCAGCCTCCCAAATGCTGGCATTACAAGCTTGCGCTACCATGCCCGGCTTGTTTTTTTATTTTGAGATAAGGTCTTGCTAAATTGCTGAGGCTGGCCTTGAACCTGCAATCCTCTTGTCTCAGCCTCCCAAGTACGGGGATTACAGGCGCACACCACTGTGCCCAACTTAATCCTATATTTTTAGTTTACACTTTTATGATTCTGAGTAGTGTCCATAGAATGCCTAGGGTCACAGGAAATACTGGGCGCTCTGGGTCTAGATTATTTTAGTTAGTTTAACTATATTTGGGTGGTTGTAACTAAGAAGCCTAATTCTACTTGGACCCAAACAAGACCTGAGAGAACCAGGTGTGGTGATACATGCCTGTAATCTCAGTACCTGGGAGACTGAGACAGGAGGATTGGAGGTTTGAAGCCAGCATCAGCTTCGCCTGGGCAGCTCTGGGTTTAAATGACCCTTTCAACCAGGATTCCAGTAGTAAGGGAAGGATCTCTTTCCAGTGTTGTGAAAACTCTCGGCAAGGGGGCTCATGTGTGTGTCATGTGCCCATGTTAAACCAATCACAGTGGTGAGAAAGAGGAAGTATTCTAATTGGTGTTTGGGTCATGTGCCCATGCTAAACCAATCACAGTGGTGAGAAAGAGGAAGTACACTAATTGGTGCATTTGGGTCATGTGCCCATGCTAAACCAATCACGATGGTGAGAAAAAGGAAATACTCTAATTGGTGCATTTGGGTCATGTGTCTAGCCTGAGCCAATTATATTGGTGGGAAGGTTGAAGCATGCTGATTGGCCTGCCTCGTTCAAGTGCTCATTCCCGAAGCAAGCAGTTGGACACAGGCCTGCCAGATTGTGACTGGGTGGTGTGGGACAGGACAGGCAGAATCCCACAGGCATCCTGGTGTAGGCTACCTACTCTTGTATAATGGGAGGTGGGGATTGGTTGGAGGAGGAGGATTCTTATGCTTTTTTTTTCCTTTTGTGATACTGGGGATTGAATCCAGGGGCATTCTACCTCCAAGGGAGCCCTGCTTTATGTTTTATTTGAAATAGGGTCTAGCTAAGTTGCTGGGTGCTTTGCTAAATTGCTGAGGCTGGCCTCAAACCTGTAATCCTCCTGTTTCAGCCTCCCAAGTACTGGGATCACAGACGTGTGCCATCATGCCTGGCTGATCCTCATGCTCTTGACTCCCTGTGGCTCCCCATTTCCTGCAGAGAAGCAGGACCCCTGCTGAGAACCATGATGGCCAGCCAGTGCTCAGAGCATCCTGGGTACCCTGGTCTGCGGTGGCACTTCACACATGTTAATTTTCAGAGTCCCTTTAATCCTTCCCACAACACTAGGAGACAAATCTTATGAACTTCATGTGATGAGGTCCTTGTAATTGCCCACAGCCACACCGCTGGCAAGTGGCAGTTCTGGAATCCCGTGCTGCTTCTCCAGCCTACCAGGCGACCTTGGGCAAGATCAGCACCTCCATCGATGGTGTAAGAGTTTGTACTGATATAGCCCAATCCCTGTACTTTGGAGGCTGAGACAGGAAGATCGCAGGTTCCAGGCCAGCCTCAGCAACTTAGTGAAAACCTCAGCAAACTAGCGAGACCCTGTTTCAAAATTAAAAATAAAATAGGGCTGGGAATGTAGCTCAAGGTAGAATGCCCTTGGATTCAATCCTCAGTACCACCAAAAAATAAATAAATAAAGACTTATACTGATCTGTTGGGGGTTGCAGGTGGAGCTGGGTAGGGCTTCTGGGGTTGGCGGCTACTGAACAAAGCCTTCGCCGGGGTCGCCTGGACTGGAGCTTCTCTGCTTCTTTCTCCAGGGCTGTCCCCCATGCAGCCGTGCCCGCAGAGGTCTGCCGACTGCGGGAAGCGGTGTGAGCCCGACTACTACGTGAATCAGGACGGCCGCTGCACGGCCTGCGTGAGCTGTTTGGGAGGTAAGGGCCTCGGTCTCTCTCTAACTTCAGGAGCAGGGAGGGGCCTCAGAGGAGAGACTGGGAGGTGGGACTTGGTGCCTGCATTCTGAACTGGCCTCCTGGTGCCTCCGTTGACCTCTCTGGATTTGCGGATTGATATCATTGGTAATCTTTTGCATTCATACTTTTCAGAGACTTGATAGATTCCCCGAAGGGAAGGACAAGAGTTTCATCTTGACGGTAGCCCCAGTGGGGGTTCATTCCTCATTCTGGCCTTGTAGCTAGGAACTTCAAAAGTAGCAAAACTACAGTCAATGGTAGACTGGAGTCTAAGCCAATGGCCAATGGCTGGACGCTGGGAGTAGCACTCTTTCCTTTTGATCAGCTTTTTTATTAGTTTCTTATCATGTCTAGGGACTGTGGTCTGGTGTTTGTTTTGTTTTTGTGTGAGTTTTTTTGGGAGGTCGATGGGGAAATTTGTTGAGATCTTGTGACCCAAAAAATAACCCCCCCTTTTTTTTTTGCAGTACTGGGGATGGGATCCAGGGGCATTCTCCCTCCGAGCTACACCCCCAGCCCTGTTTTTTATTCTTTATTTTGACACAGGGTCTCACAAAGTTGTAGAGGGCCTCACTAAGTAGCTGAGGCTGCCTGTGAACTTGCGATCCTCCGGTCTCAGCCTCCCAAGTACTGGAATTACAAACATGCACCACCATACCTGGATAATAATCACTTTTTTGTTTTTGTTTTTTGGTACTGATGATTGAACCTAGGGGCCATTCTACCTCTGAGCTACACCCCCAGCCCTTTTTACTTTTGGTTTTCAAACAGGGTCTTGCTAAGTTACTGAGGTTCCTCACTAAATTGCTGAGGCTGACCTTGAACCTGCAATCCTCCTATCTCAGCCTCCCAGATACTGGGATTACAGATGTGCACCAACATGCCTGGCTTGCCATCACTTATTTTTTAACAAATATTAGCATTTCTCTTACATATTTTTACACCTTGGAAAGTAATTATTGTAGCTTATTAAATGGAAATTACATGTTTATTACAAGAGATTCAAGCAATTCAGAAGAGTACAAGGAAGACAGCCATAGCTGTCCTCCCAGCCTCCATCTACAAGTAGCTTGTAGCAGTGGTTGACCGACATGTCTCTGCACCTCTACAGAGAAGGATGGGAAGGTTACCGGCCAGGCGGATGCAGACAGAGAAAGATGGCATTTTAGGAGCATGGCTACATGCTAGGCACAGTGGCACACACCTGTAATCCTGATACTTGGGAGGCTGAGACAGAAAGATCGCAGATTCCAGGCCAGCCTCAGCAAGCTAGCCAGACCCTATTTATTTATTTACTTAATTTTTTTGCAGTACTGAGGATAGAACCCAGGGACATTCTACCTCCGAGCTACACCCCCAATCCTGTTTTTTTTTTTATTCATCCATTCATTTATTTATTTATTTTGCAGTACTGGGGATAGAACCCAGGGGCATTCTACCTCCGAGCTACATCCTCAGTCCTGTTTTTTTATTCTTTATTTTGAAATCAGGTCTCACTAAGCTGCAGAGGACCTCGCTAAGTAGTTGAGGCTGGCCAAGAACTCAGATCCTCTGGTCTCAGCCTCCCAAGTACTAGGATTACAAGTGTGTATCACCATGCCTGCATCAGCAAGACCCTATTTAAAAAAACAAAAAATAAGAAAGGACTTGGGGGTGCAGCTCCGAAGTAGAATGCCCCTGGGTTTAATCCCCAGGAGAGAGAGAGAGAGAGAGAGAGAGAGAGAGAGAGAGAGAGAGAGAGAGAAAGTACAGAAGTTGTTTGTGTGTGTGTGTGTGTGTGTGTGTGTGTGTTACTTGGGATGGAACCCAACGGGCATTCTACCTCTAAGCTACACCCCTAGCCCTACTTTAATTTTTATTTGGAAATAGAGTCTCACTAAATAGTGGAGGGCCTCACGAAGTTGCTGAGACTGGTCACAAATCTGCAATCCTCCTGTCTCGGCCTCTCAAGTACTGAGATTACAAGTGTGCACCACTGCACTCAGCTTTTTTTTTTTTTTTTTGTACTGGGGATTAAACCTGAGGCGTTCTACCTCTGAGCTTCACCCCCAGCCCCAGCCCTTTTTGTCTTTTATTTGGAAACAGGGTCTCGCTAAGTTGCTGAGGCTGGCCTCGAACCTGTGATCCTTCTGTATCAGCCTCCCAAGCACTGGGATTACAGGTGTGCTCCACCACGTCCAGCTCAGAGTTCTTATATACCCTCGCTCCACTCTTCTGCAGTTTCCCCGACTGTTAACATTTTGCATTAATGTGGTATATTTGTTTTAACTGAGCCAACATGGATGCATTTTGTTAGCTAAAGCCCACGTGCACGTGAGGACTCGCTCATGATGTCGCACATTTTAGGGTCTGGGCAGGTGGATAGTGGCTTCCTTCACTTAGCAATATGTATTTCAGTTTCCTCCAAGTCTTTTGTGTCCATTGCCCCCCACCCCCGTACTGGGGATTGAATCCAGACTCGCTCTACTAACTGAGCTACACACCCCTCCCGCAGCCTCTTTTATTTTGCTCAATTTTTTTTTTTTTTTTGCTATTGCTCAATTGCCCAGGCTGGCCTCAAACTTGAGATCCTCCTGTCTCAGCCTCCCAAGCTGCTGGGCTCCACCCACCTGCTTGTCCACGAGTCTGCCAGGAATGCTCTAGGAGGAAGGGCAAGGGAGCGTGCCTCGTTTCACGTGCTAACTGTCCCCAGCTTCCCTGGACCCCTGCCCTCCCCCTCCCCCTTCTCCCCTTGACCCTGCTCTGTGTCCCTCAGAGGACCTCGTGGAGAAGGTGCCGTGCTCCCGGAACTCCTCCCGCGTCTGCACCTGCCGGCCGGGCATGTTCTGTACCACGTCAGCCACCAACTCCTGCGCCCGCTGCCTCCGCCACTCCGTCTGCGCCCCAGGGACGGTCGTCAAGTTCCAAGGTCGGTGTCCCCACCCTAGCCCAGGACCAGAGTCTGTGCTGGGGCTACCGCCCCCCCCCCCCCAGTTCTAGTGCTTTCCGCTGTCCTGCTAACTCAGCCTGTGGGCAGGGCAGGTCCCGTCTCCAGATGTCGTGGATGTGCCCAGGGCCGCCTTCCCCCCCCTCCCCACGCTGTGCAAGCCAGGCTCTGAGAGACCCGGTGTTCCCCGGTGGCCGAGGCCCAGGCCTGGCCCGGGGAGGTCTTGGGCCACTTTGAGGCATTCGGAGGATGCTCTGTTTGGTGAATGCTCTGGGGACCGGGAGGCCAGAGCGGGGGCTCGCATCTGCTCAGCTCCCTCCTTGGGACCCGGAAGAGCAGCCTGCTATGGCACTGTGAAACCCTCTGCGGCAAGCGGGGCCAGGTGGTTCAGTGGGAGGTGCTCTGGTCTAGAGTCAGCTGACCGGGATTTTGCACACTTTTTCATCTGTGAGGCATGTTCTCACCCCTTTCTGGGTCTCAGTTGCCCCTATTGCAAAATGAGGAGGTGTAACTTGAAGGCCGCGGGACTTCCTATTTTTATAATTCAGAAAAATAGGCTTAATTCAGACAGGGCACTGGATCAGCCTTCCAGCTAATGGAAGTGGGGCTGCCCGAGTGCTGTTCCATAAAAAGCCACATGGTGGCGCCAGAGCCCTCCCTTTAGTGAACCAGATCCCGGCTGCCCCATTCGGGGAAGGGTACCGCTCTCCACCTGTGGTCAATGCGTGCCGCAGATGTGGCTGGCCTGTGTTGAGATGCCTTCTGACTATACAATATGCACGCGGTTTCAAAGACTCAGTATGAGAAAAAGAATATAAAGCACCTCAATTATTTTCATGTTGATTATATTGGATTAAATACATTTTTTTTGCGGTACTGGGGATTGAACTCAGGGGCGTTCTACCTCCGAGCTACACCCCCAGCCCTTTTTTTTATTCTTTATTTTGAAACCAAGTCTCACTAAGTTGCGGAGTGCCTCACTAGGTAGCTGAGGCTGGCCTAGAACCTGGATCCTCCGGTCTCAGCCTCCCAAATGCTGGGATTACAAGCGTGCGCCACCACACCTGGCTTAAATACATTATTAAAATTAATTTCAAGTCAGGCATGGTGGCACGTGCCTGTACTTGGGAGACTGAGACAGGAGGATCACAGGTTCAAAGCAAGTCTCAGCAATTTAGCAAGACCCTGTTTCAAAATTAAAAAAAAAAAAATATATATATATATAAAATATATATATATATATAAAGAGCTGGGGATGTAGCTCAGAGGTAGGAAGCCTCAGGGTTCAATCCCCAGTACCTAATAATAATAATAATAATAATAATAATAATAATAATAATAAATAACAACAATAATGATAATAATAATGATACTTTTATTTTTTTATTTTTATCTTTTTAAATGTTGCTCCCAGAAAATTTAGACTGGCATATGTGATTCCCACTTTATTTCTGTTGGACAGAACTGCTTTGTCAGTGGCCAACCTTCCGCTGCCCCACCCCGGTTAACTTCTGGAGCCCCCTGGGACTCTCCCAGGGGGCAGCGCTCAGGGCTACAGTTTTTCCAGTGTAAAACGGAAAGTAATTTATGTTCTCAATTCATTAGCTAAACCACCTGCTAAGAGTGTTCACAGACTCTCCGGAAATGTCTCATGTCCACTAGGCAGACTGTGCCAGCCCCATTGTACAGATGAGGGACTTGAGGCCCAGAGATGGTAGGACGCTGGCCCAAGAACACAGAGCAAGGACGTAGGCAAGCCAGGATTTGAATCCAAGTCTAGACCTTGTCACTCCAGCACAATGCAGAGCCAGAAGGTAGCATCACCGTGCCCGACTCCATTAAAACCTTCAGAACATAATCCTACCCGGGGGCCACTTTCTCAGGGATGGAAGGACCTGCTATTTGTGGAGAATTCACTGTACATCATGCAGAGTTGTAGGTACCTTGTTTGCATTGTTGTTTATCTAGGCGGCAGCCTTGTGAGAGTGCATTATTATTATTATTATTATTATTATTATTATTATTATTATTGGTATTGGGGATTGAACCCAGAGGCATTCCATCTCCAAGCTACACCCCCAGCCCGATTTTATATCTTATCTGGAAACAGGGTCTCAGTAGATTGCTGAGAGCCTAAGTTGCCAAGGCTGGCTTTGATCCTCCTGTCTCAGCCTCCCAAGTACTGGGATTACAAGCATGTGCCATCACGCCCAGCTGAGAGAGTGTATATTATAATCACTCCGCTCACCCGCACAGCCAGGAAGTAGGAAAGGCAGACGCAAACTGGGTGGCGCTCGATGGGCCGTGTGTGTTTGTCTCCTTCTCCACTCTGCTTCTGCCCAGCATTCCTCAGGACACTTGGGGTTGCAGGTAATCAAATCACCAGGTTTTTGGCACGTGTAACTGAAAGGTCTGGGGATAGATAGCTTCAGGTATGGTTGGATCCAGGAGCTCTGTCTTTTCCCACTTCTATTGTTGCCTGTAAGATACTTACCAGCAGCTCTAGGCCTGCTCCCTGCCCAGCTCCATTGTAAAGACAGCTTCCTCTTCCTACATTTTCAATAACCAGAAACGAAACCTTGGAACTGTGTTGGACCAGCACGGCTTGGGTCTCTGCCCATCCCCAGCCTCTCCATCAGGGCCGGAGGAATGCAATGGAGGGTTGGTCCAGCCTGGTCCTGCAGCTCCTCCTAGAAGGGTGGGTGGTCTCGCAGCCCCAGCCCCTAACCACAGATGCTGTGATCGGGGGGAGCATGGGGTGCGTCACTCCAGGACGGATGGATGTGGGAAGGCATCTGCCAGGCACCCCATCTGTGACTCTGACTCATGGTGGCGAAAGGTCTATTCCTAGGGACGTTGGGCTCCTCAGTGTCTGTTCTGAAGCCATCGCCATCCCTCCCCGCAGGCACAGCAGAGAAGGACACTGTCTGCGAGTCGCCTTCCCCAGGGACCAGCCCTGACTGCACCAGCCCGGAGGACTGCAAGACGCCTGCCAGGTGACTGCCGCCCCTCCCCCTCCGCCTCCATGTGACCTGTGGTTGGGCTGTCCCCCCCCCCCCGCCCCACCGAGGCACAGCTGAACGGGGTGCAGGCGGGGTGTCAGGACTCCAGGGTGCCTCTTTGACAAGGCCAGTCGAG
Source organism: Graphiurus murinus (assembly GCA_004027655.1). Lineage (NCBI taxonomy): Eukaryota > Metazoa > Chordata > Mammalia > Rodentia > Gliridae > Graphiurus > Graphiurus murinus. Next base: position 34,256 of record PVLC010005415.1, read on the forward strand.
TCATCTGAGGCCCTCCAGCGTTTTCAGCCCCACCCTGCACACAGGGAGACCCAGGAAGGCCCCGAGCTTGCAGCAGGCCGGCTGGGGCTGGGGCAGGGCCCAGGACCCTTCTCTATAGTCCCTGCTGCCTCTGAGCACAGACCTCCCTCCCGCCCTGTCAGAGAGATGTCAGAGACATCTCTGCTTCTTCCCCAGCGGTTCTGCCTCCCAAGCCAAAGCTACGCTGATGTCCCCAGCCACCTCGGAGGCCAGAACCACGCTTCGAAGACAGGACACCCCTCACGCGCCAGAGGATGCTTCTAGACTGACAGGGGCTTCCAAACCTCCCCGCTCCATGGGGATGCCCAGCCCAGGTCCAGGTAATTCCTGCGTGGGGCTGGGCTCGTCTCCCAGGGCAGCGGCATCACTGGGAAAGAAGGCGTCCAGGGCAGAGCTCCCCGGAAGGAAGGTAGCATTTCTGAGCCTCCTGTGGGCCGGGCACAGGGAGGTGCTGGGAGTACCTCAGATCAGGGTGCTTAGGACGGAGCAGGTGGGTCTGCTCGATCCCCTCCTGGCCTCCACAGCAAAGGATCGGGCCTCGCTCTGTTCCTCTCTATTTCCGAATGGCTGTCCATTGTGTGGATGTCCTGCCTCCCTGGCCCTGGCGTGGCTAAGTGGCTTTTGGGTACTTGGGTTGTTTCCATGTTGGGACTATGATCAATAATGATAACCGAGTCCTTTTGTGAATCCAATGTTTTTATTTCTTTTGAATTTGTTTAAAAAATTGACTCTAGGACTTTTTTTTTTTTTTGCCTTTTTGGTATTTCTGAGGTACACTCCCCAGCCCTATTTTATTTTTTACTTGGAAACAGGGTCTTGCTAAGTTGCTGAGGGTCTCGCTGAGACGCTGAGGCCATCCTCGAACCTGCGATCCTCCTGTCTCAACCTCCCAAGTTCTGGGATTACAAGCATGTGCCACCGCTCCTGGCTGTAGGACTTCTCATAACTCTAGGTTCCAGCCCTTTGTCCTTCCTATGGATGTGTTCAGGACCCCATCTCCCGCCCCGAGGTCTGCCTTTCTCTCTCTGGTGTCTGGATGGACATGCTCTTGGCTTAGTGTTGTCAAATTGATCGATCTTTTCCTTTATGACCTGTGCTTTCTGTGTTCTGCTTTGGAAGTCTTTTTCTTCCTTAGGACTTCAAAATTATCTTTCAGAGCCGGGTGCGGTGGGATACGCTTGTAATCCCAGTACTTGGGAGCCTGAGACAGGATGATCCCACGTTTGAGGACAGCTTCAACAAGTACTGAGACTCTCATCAACCTAGGGAGACCCTGTTTCAAAATAAAAATTAAAAATAGGAGCCGGGCATGGTGGCGCACACTTGTAATCCCAGCATTCGGGAGGCTGAGACTGGAGGATCCGGGTTCAAGGCCAGCCTCAGCTACCTAGTGAGGCCCTCTGCAACTTAGTGAGACTCAGTTTCAAAATAAAGAATAAAAAATAGGGCTGGGGGTGTAGCTCGGAGGTAGAATGCCCCTGAGCTCAATCCCCAGTACCACAAAAAAATAAATAAATAAATAAAAATAGGGCTGGGGGTATAGCTCGGAGGTAGAATGCCCCTGGGTTCAATCCCTAGTACCACAAAAAAAAAAAAAAAAAAAATTAAAAATAGGGCTAGGGGTGTGGCTTGGAGGTAGAATGTCTCTGAGTTCAATTCTTAGTACCAAAACGAACAAACAAACAAACAAACCCCAAAAAAACCTTCTTTTATTTTCTAGGATCAGTATTGCTTTCCTGTTAATATTTAAATCTGTTGTCCTTGTGGAATTTTAGGTTGCGGTCATATTTCAAATTCTCCACGTGGACAGTGGACCACATCATTTTTCAAACACATGATGTTTTCATGCCTTGTTTGTTGTAACTGAAGGATCCGTATGTTTATTTTATTTTATTTATTTTTGTGGTACTGGAGATTGAACCCAGGGGCATTCTACTTCCAAGCTACATTCACAGCCCTATTTTATTTTTCTTTCGAAACAGGGTCTCACTAGGTTGCCGAGAGTCTCACTCCTTGCTACGATCCTCCTGTCTCAGCAACTTAGCGAGACCCTCAGCAACTTAGTGAGACCCTGCTTCAAAATAGAAAATAAAGAAAGGTTGGGGGTGTAGCTCAGAGGTAGAATGCCCCTGGGTTCCATCCCCAGAATCAATCAATCAATCAATCAACGAAAGAAGGTGGGCATCCTTGCTTTGGTATTGATCTCACAGGTAACACTGCTACCAAAATTCTGAGCAGGAAAGTGACCGGCTGTGACTGTGGCGGGCTGGCGTAGCAGCCACAGTGGGTCAGAAAGGGAGGCAGGCATTTGGTGCTCTTCTCCTGTGTGACATTGGGCGCATTCCTTCCCTCTCTGGGCCTCAGAACTTCCCCTCTTGGGGGGCTCTCTGACTCCAGGGGATTGGGGGAGCTGGCCCTGAGCAGGGGGGGGAGGGGAGGGGAGGTCTCTGCAGGGCGGCCTCACCCAGCTTCCCTGCTGCTTCTCTCCCCAGCACTGTCCCCGTCGCAGCCGCAGCCGTGCCCACACGAGTCCGCCGACTGCAGGAAGCGGTGCGAGCCTGAATACTACCTGGACAAGGCTGGCCGCTGCACGGCCTGCGTGAGCTGCTCCCGAGGTGAGGGGCAGGGGCTCCTCTGGTCCCCGTGGAGAGCCTGAGAATCTGGGTGCGGAGGCGACCACGTTAGGTTCCTCTGCTCAGTCCTCGGGAGCCTCAGTTTACCTCCCTGGCTTTCGAAGCGTCCACTCGCGGTTGGTCCCGCTCACTCTGCGGGTTCACAGCGGCGGTGCTCCTCCTCCTCCTCCTCCTCTGAGCGTTCATTCTCTCCTGCTTTCCTTCCGGGAAGCGTTTAGAGGTGACCCAGCTTTTCCAAACCTGCTCCACACCTGTCTCCTTGATTTTGTGTGTGTGACGACCCTCTAGTACAGGGACTGTGGCCGTGCCCATTTTATAGAAGAGGAGACTGAGGCTCAGGGGGGTCGGGGGACTCCCACGGGCCCCAGGCCAGGGTTTGAGGCAAGGAGAGTTGGCCTCGGGTCCTGCCTGGGCTTCTGACACTTGACTGCGTGGCTCCGGGCGCTGTCGTTGCTCGGGGCAGGATGAGGACACTCCACGTCTCTCCCTGCAGCGTCCACGGGGGCCACAGCTGCAGGGATGTCGGCGGCCCGCCAGGAATCTGCAGCTGTGTCTGCTTGTCCAGGGTCGCCTCCTTCCGCAGTGAGGCCAGCTAGAGAGGCCGGAGGGATGGCCACTGTGTTCCTTGTCGCTGGACACCTCTGTCCCAGCGTCTTCGGGGGCGTGGCAGAGGTTCTCTAAATGAGCACTCAGCATACTTGGGGCTCCAGGGGCCAGAAGCCAGGCAGGGCGCTGGGGGACTGCCGGCCTCCGCTCCGCATGCTTGGTCTCTGGAGTTGCAATTGGAATTTTTTTTTTTTTCCTGCAGTACTAGGGATGGAACCCAGAGGCAATCTACCTCTGAGATGCACCCCCAGCCCTATTTTTTATTTTTGAATTTGAAACAGGGTTTCACTAAGTTGTGGAGGGCCTCACTAGGTAGCAGAGGCTGGCTGTGAACCTGCCATCCTCCTGTCTCAGCCTCCCAGGGATTACATTTATTTTTTTAATTAGAACTATGGGTTGAACCTGGAGCATTCTACCTCCAAGTTACAACACCGGCCCCCCCCCCTTTTTTTTTTTTTAATTTTTGTAACAGGGTCTCACTAAGTTGCTGAGGGCCTTGCTAAGTTGCTGAGGCTGGCCTCAAATTTGGGATCCTCCAGTCTCAGCCTCCCAAGTACTGGAATTGCAGGTATGTATCGCTGCACCAGGCAAAACAAACAAAACAAATCTTTTTATCATTGAAAATTTCAAACATATTCAGAACCAGAAAGACTCTGAAGTAGCTGTGTACCTTCGTCCAACTTTAAACCGTTACCAGGTCATGGCCAAATTCAGTCCATCCATCCCCCAGCCCTCCCACTCCGTCCCCGGCTGATTTCTTGAATCATCTTTACAGAGATATAAGTGACCTACAGTGAAGCGCACAGAGCTTAAGTGTACGGTGTGATCAGCTGGCCCGCGCCTGCGCTGTGCACCCAGCCTTCACCCCAAAACTCCCTCCCGCCATCCCCCGGCCGCGCTCCCAGGCTCATTCCCAGGCAACATCCTGCCCCGCCCCCACCAATTGCCAGGGGATAGTTCGCATTTCTAGAATTTCATATAAACAGAGCACGCACAGTACGCCCTGCTTAAAAACCTGCCGCCTTTCATGCAACTTAATTGTCTTGCGCCTACTGGGAGATCTTCCCAACACGGGCGTCCAATGAGCCCTTATTATCTTGCTGACTGACCTTTTCTTTTTCTCCCTGCGCCTCCTTGCTCCTGGCTCTCCTCCCTCAGAGGACCTGGTGGAGAAGGCGCCATGCTCTTGGAACTCCTCCCGCGTCTGCGCCTGCCGGCCTGGCATGTTCTGCGCCACATCGGCCACCAACTCCTGCGCCCGCTGCGTCGCCCGCCGGGTCTGCGCCCCAGGGACGGTCAGAGCCCCAGGTGAGCAGCTCGCACCTCCAGCCCTCCCCCAACCCCGCCGAGGCCCGGAGGCCCCGCCCCCTGCCAGCCTCGCCCCGCCCCCATGTAGAGAGCTCAGCCTTGGGCTTCGCTGACCCGCAGAGCAGCCTGACCCATGGAATAAAACCCAGGGCCGTCATTTAGGTAGGAGTGCCGAGGATTTTTTTTTTCTTTTTTCTTTTAATTCTTCTTCCTGAAGTGATTGGGCTGGTCCCATCTTGTGAGGTGGTTTTATGGACTCAGATGGATGAATCTAAAGTTTCGGACCGGGCTTCCATTCCCAAGATAGTGAGCTTTGCAGGGTACAGAAAAGTATAAGCTCTTGATGGTGGGGGAGCAGAAGAGGGCTCGTCGGCAGCTGAGAGGCTCCAAGAAATTTCTAGCAAGTCGGAAGCAGAAGGAAGGGTGGTGACAAACTACAGTGGGTGGAGGAACAGGGACGGGATGGGCCACCTGCTTGTAAGTGCTGGGGTCACTCCCCGCCCCCTCCAGAGAGGCCCCAGGCTCAGAAGGCAGGAGGAAGGAAGGGTGAGAGGGAGACAGAGAACGGAAATGTGCAGTGGGCTCTGAATCCATCAGCTGTGAGCCAGGTGTGGGGGCGCACACATCTAATCCCAGTACTTGGGAGGCTGAGACAGGAGGATCTCAGGTTGCAGGCCAGCCTCAGCAACTTAGCAAGCCCCTCAGCAACTTAGCAAGACCTTGTTTGAAAATAAAAAAAGAAACGGGTTGGAGTGTAGCTCGGAGGTAGAGTAGAATGTCCCTGGGTTCAATTCCCTGGTACCAAAATAAATAAGTAAATGAAATAAAATGTGGAAATCGGTAATGATGGCCTGGCCTGGGCGTTGGCCCGGCGGCTACAGGGATGATAGCTACGTGTTTGTCCCTTGGTAAAGCAATCGACTCTTTGACAACACTGCGGGAACGTGGAGCTGCCCCTCGGCTGGTAAAGCCCTCAGCAGGCCAGCCCCACCCAGCCACCCAGAAAGGAAGCCTGCAGTTCACACCTCCCCCCCACGGAGGCAGTCTCCCTCCTTACTCAGGGAAGAGACCCACTGTGAAGAAGATATGCTAACACCACAGTAGAAGAAAGCCCTTCCCAGAGACTGGAATGTTCACTCGAGTCCTTTGTCAATGAGCAGCAAGGGTCTTCTGGCTTCTAAGGGAAACAGGCACCATGAGAGAGCGTATCCAGATGCACAAACAGCAAAACCTACTACAGACGAAGCGATCGTACATCCAGGAATAGAAGAGAACTTGACGACAGTGATGTCCAAGAAAAACCCAAAGGTGTTGTGAATCTGTAAAATGAGTGTAGATTCTATTAAAAAAGGAACAATAAAACATTGGAGGACAAGAAATGGCCTTTGGAAAGTGTGCTGATTATTATTATAATTATTATTATTGGTATGGTACTGAGGATTGAACCCAGGGGCATGCTACCTCTGAGCTACGCCTCCAGACCCCCTTTTATGTTTTTGGAATGGGGTCTTGCTAAGTTGTTGAGAGTCTCACTAAATTGCTGAGGCTGGCCTCGAACCTGCAATCCTCCTGTTTCAGCCTCCCAAGTACTGGGATTACAAGCATGGCCACCATGCCCGGTGAAAGTGTGCTTTTGATCACTTACTTCCTCTTGGCTCCCAACTCACCCTTCTATACCTGCACTGCCTGCAATGCGTGCGATGCTCACCGTTGCCAGCAGAGGGCGCTGGAGGGCCACCGCGGGAGGAAGGGGCTGCTCGCCTTTGCTTTGGGCTCCTGCGGCCGCCTGTTATCCGAGCATGTGGATGGGAACATCGGTGGCACCCTCCCCCCACCCTGTGGTGCTCCCAGAGCACAGGTGCCTTGGCGGCCTCCCAGCCCCGGCCTAGGGCTGGTGATCACCTGGATGTGGTCCTGCCAGGACAAACACTAGCACGCTCTAGAGCGAATGTGTGCGCGCGCGCGCATGCGCGCACACATACTACTGGGGCTTGAACCCAGGGGCATTCTACCTCGAAGCTATACTCCCAGCCTTTGTAATTTTTTTGTTTTTGTTTTTGAAACACTCACTAGGTTGCTGAGGCTGGCCTTGAACCTGTGATCCTCCTGTCTCAGCCTCCCAAGCACTGGGATTATAGGCCTGTTCCACCACACCTGGCTGGTGGTCATCCCGTGAGCAGGGATTCTTTTCCTCTCTGAGATGACGGTCCCTGCTTAGGGGAGCGGCCTTGTTTCCATCATGGGGAAATCGCTCCCACTTGGGGGGACAGGAGTCTGTCCTGCGAAGCTGGCTGTTGCTGGGGTAGTTCTGGTCCCTCGTCACAAACAGTCTTAATCATCCAGGCCCTTGTTGCTGGAATCCAAGGCAGTGGTTCCCTTAAAAAACTAAAGAGGAAAATGGAGGCAGAGAGGGACAAAATGGAGTTGGTAAGGCCAGTAACGGATCCTTCGAAGTTTCTCTTAGGAGGCCCAGAGCCCCAGGGTCCCCCTTCTGGAGCGATCACCTCTGCATTTTGATCTTTTGAAACAAAACCTGATTGTCTCAGCCACTACAGCTGGCTGCAGGGACTTCGGGGATCCTGTGCTACACACATCCCCACTGGGCCGCCTCCCTGGGGGCCGGTCACCCTGCTGGTTAGGTCTTCCTGGAGACCCCAGGGCACTGACTCTAAGATCCCCTCTTCCCTGCAGGTATGGCTGAAAGGGATTCCACCTCCGAGCCACCTCCCCTGGGGACCCATCCTGATTGCAGCACCCCAGAGAACGGCGAGGCACCTGCCAGGTGACTTCTAGTTCCGAGCTGTCCCTGGGGGGGGGGGGGCAGCTGGGCTGGGGTGGCCGAGGGGCTGGGCTGGGTCCCCTGGGTGAACCCATAAGCCATCTTGGGGAATGCGGGTTCGGCTCAGTGCTGGAACCACTGGAAAGGTCTGCAGGCCTCGAAACCCAGACCCTGTCCGCGTGGGGCCTGGGGACCCAGGCTCTGGCAGAATTGTTCTTGGGCACGCCCTGCCCCCCTTCCATCTTGGGCGATCATCACCCCTGCCTTGGGCTTCTGTCTCCGCAGCTCCGCCCCCACCCTGAGCCCCCTGGTGGACTCCCAGACCGGCAGGACGCTGCCCATCTCAACCATCTCCCTCTCCTCCACAGGGAAGCCCATTCTGGACCCAGGTAAGGGTCTCCTGGAAGCAGGGCTTCCCCCAAGCACCAGGAGGGGCTTCTCCTTTGTGGGCGTGGCCTGTGTGGGGGCGGGGAACCGAGGTTGACCCCAGGTTTCTGGCTTCTGGAGCTCATTCTGTGGCTCGGTTGTTTGCTAGTGATAGTGACTCTTCCCTCTCTCTTTCTCTTCTTTTATTTTGAGTGTATGGTACTGGGGATTGAACTCAGGGGCATTCTACCTCCAAACTGCGCCCCCAGCCCTATTTTATTTTTATATGGAAACAAGGTCTCACTAGGTTGATGAGAGTCTCACTACTTGTTGAGGCTGGCCTCAAACCTGCAATCCTCCTGTCTCAGCCTCCCAAGTACTGGGATTACAAGTGTGCATCACCACGCCCGGTTCATGACTATTCTTTAATTCTTGTGAACAGGTTTTTTTTTTTTTCCGTTTTGTTTTGTTTTGTTTTTCATGGCTCCATCTCCATAGCTCATAATTGCTCCTTACGAAATATTTGTTGTGTGATTTCACAAGCTTGACTAGTTGCTTAATTCCTTTGAGCCTCAGTTCCTTCAACTGCAAAGTGGTCACAGCATAGACCTCGCAGAGTGGTCAGCGTAGCTGCCGTGCCACACTGCAGTTCATTTTAGGACTGCAGTTCTAGTTGTGGACACTAGGTGGCGGTAGTTGCCACACCATGGCCTCCACCGCACTCCCCAGACTTCATCTTGTGCACCTCAGTTTCTTCTTTTTTTTCTTTGCGGTACTAGGGTTTGAACCCAGAGGCATTCTACCTCCGAGGTATACCCCAAGCCCTATTTTTAATTCTTTATTTTGAAACAAGGTCTCATTAAGTTGCGAGGACCTCACTAAGTAACTGAGGCTGGCCTCGAACCTGGATCCTCTGGTCTCAGCCTCCCAAATGCTGGGATTACAAGCGAGCGCCACACGCCCGGCTTTCAGCTTCTTCTTTACTCTGGCTTCTTCTTACCTCCAGTTTTCACCCTCTAAAATGGTTTTCTCTGTCCAGGTGTGGTGGCACAGGTTTCAAGATCAGCCTTGGCAACTTAGGAAAACCCTTTTTCAAAGTAAAAAATAATAAGAAAGCCAGGCATAGTGGCATACGCTTGTAATCCCAGCATTTGGGAGGCTGAGACTGGAGGATCTGGGTTCGAGGCCAGCCTCAGCTACCTAGTGAGGCACTCTGCAACTTAGTGAGACCCTGTTTCAAAATAAAGAATAAAAAAAAAAAAAATAGGGCTGGGGGTGTAGCTTGGAGGTAGAATGCCCCTGAGTTCAATCCCCAGTACTGCAAAAAAAAAAAAAGAAGAAGGAGGAAGAGGAGGAGGAGGAGAACTCCTTGTAGGCAGGATGCCCCTGGGTTCAATCCCCAGTACCGGGGGTGGGGGGGAGTCTTTCCTCTTCTCACAGCCTTAAGTAGTCAACGGGCATCCTGTAGGCAGGGAAAGCAGGCTGGCGAGGGCAGGTCAGATTCCGTTCTGGCTTGTGAAAGGACCAGCCCTTGTTAGCCCGATGGGGCTGTGGTCGGGTCGGGCCGTGCCGTGTGGTTCAGTGCGGCCCCTGTCGTCCGGTGCTCGGGAAGCAGAATGCAGGACGCCTCTTTTGCAGGACCCGTGTACTTCTGGGTGAGCCTGGCGGTCGTGTTGGTGGTGGGCTCCAGCTCGTTCCTCCTGTGTCGCTGGAAGGCCTGCAGGAGGCGGATTCGGCAGAGTGAGTGGTCGTGGCCCTGGGGGCCCTGGGGAGGGGGCGGCTCTGGGCCGGCCCAGCCCAGCCCTGTCCCGGCCTCTCCGGGGCCAGCACCCAGCCTCCTCCTCGTGTCATTGCAGAGATCCACCTGTGCTACCGCGTGCAGACCTTCCAGCCCAAACCGGAGCCTGCGGGTAAGTGTCCAGCTGCAAAAGGGCTGCGCCAGACGGACAGCAGCGCTGGGTCCAGGCCCAGGAGACGCGGCACCTCCTCCTGGTCCAGCCGGGGAGCCCTCTGTGTGGCCTTTGGACGCCGCTGCTCCGTTCTCACCAACCTCGTGCGTAAGGGGAATAAAATGAGGTGAAAACCAGGGAGCAGCAGGCATGGACAGGGCTGGCACCCCCAAGCTTCCAAACCCGCCTCCATCCCAGGTGCTCCCCAGGCCTGCCCTCCTCCCTCCCTCCTAGTCTCCCCTCCTCTCTCAGGGCGGGGAGGGAGGCAGAGGGACCTGGAATCCCAGCCTTGGGCAAAGGCCTCTGCCCTCGGTTTCCTCACCTGTACAGTGGGGACATCGAAGCTTCTTGGAAAGCTTGCCGGTGGGGAATCCAGGCGCGCGGTGTGAAGCGCCATGGCGTGCGCGCATGGGGAGTGCCGCCCTCAGGCAGCGCCCAGCTCCCCGTGGCTGTGGTTTGCTGACTGCCTGTGTCTGCAGCCCTCCTCCTCACCGGGAGTCCCGGGTTCTCGCCAGTCTCCAGGCCGACCCTTCCAGGCGGCCTTCCGGAGCTGCAGGCAGGGGTCTCCTGTGGTGGTCACCTGCACCCATGCAGGGAACGTGTCCTGGCCGTCCTGTGCTCAGGGCCTTCTCCCCGCACCCCGCACCCCTGCCTTCCTCAGTACTTCATAGGCATTAGTTGAGTGCCTACTGCATACTGGGCCCTGGCTGGGGAATTGCCTGAATGTCACTTTTGGCATCCAAGGCCACCTCCCGGGGACGGTCTTCATTGCATCGGGAGGAGATTGGGCTCAGAACCGGGGGTGACCCTACGGCTGGTCTAAAAGTAGCGCAGCCAGCTCAGGCGCGGCTCCTCGGGGGCTTTTGTCCAAACTCGGGTCCTGTTTGTCGGGAACTCAGCCCTGTCTCCCCTTCCTCCCTCCTCAGCTCCGTCCACCACGCCCAGGCCCACCTGACAGCCCAGCGGTCCCAAGACCCCCCAGGACCCTCGGGAACCTGGCAGCAGGTCTACTGGTGACTCAGGCACAAAAACAGTTGGCTGTGGCGTGTTTTGAATCTGCCTGCTTCAGCGCTCCCCTTGCGAGGGGGTTTTTGTGTCGGGACAGTTTCAAGCCTGTTTCCGTGAGCTGTCGGGTGCAGTGGCTCATTGAAACCAGCATTTGCTTTCTTGACATTTTTCTAGTATTAGAGTTTCCATCGCCGTCAGTTTGTTTTTCTTCTTTAGACCTTCGTGAGAGCAGTTTTGTTACAAAAAAGAAAAAGAAAAAAAAAGGAAAGAAAGACAAAAAATTGCTTTCCCTTAAGAGGCCAGACCTGCAAGGAACAGAGCCGGGGACACTCTGTCCCAGGCCGCCTCTGGCCCTCTGATTTCCAGTGGGTTCCTCTGGATCTGGGCTCCCAGGCCCGAGATGGAAGGAAGGTGTAGCAGGAAGCACTCGAGGCTCAGCTTTGGCATAGACTGGGCAGGGCGGTGCCCCCCCCCCCCCCCGGAGCAGTTATTCATTCGCTGGCTCATTCATTTATCCGGGAACATTTCCTTGGTGCAGGTTCTGTCTGGAGACAATATCTGTCCCAGCTCTCACAAGCATTCTACCTCCACGCTACCCCCACCACCCTGGCCACTTTTATTTTTTTGGTTTTGAAACAGGGTCTCCCAAAGTTGCTGAAGCTGGCCTCTAACCTGCGATCCTCCTATCTCAGCCTCCCAAGTACTGAGATTGCAGGCATGTGCCACTGTGCCTGGTTCTTGTGTCAGTACTTGAGTGGGACGGGCAAGTGCGTCCCCACAGGCACATCCGGGCCTCTGCAGGGAGAGCTCCTGTTCCGAGCAGTGTGTGCATGGGGGGGGGGGGGCTGTGATCTAGGCAGGGGCCATCAGAAACTCACCTCCCATCTCCTGGCCTGACCTGACTTTACCGCACGTATCCTTGGTGGCAGGTGTTTGCAAAGTGCACGCAGGGTCTCCCTTGACTCCTGCAGGGGGCTACGAGGCACCCACTGATCTTGTGCCCGTTTCACAGATGAGCAGCCTGAGGTGCAGGAGGCTGAAGCCCCTGTCACAGGCCGCCTGTGCTGTTATTATTGCAGAGATTCTCCTAAAGAGGGTTTCTCGCTCTCAGCACCGTAGACGTTTGCGACTGGATAATTCTTTGCGTGGTGTCCTGTGTATTGTAGGATGTTCAGCAGCCCACCAGATGCCAGTAGCAACCCCTAATTGTGACAGCCAAAAGTGCCACCGGACATTGTCAGATCTCCCCCCCCCCCCCCCGGAGGGGGAAACTCCTCCTGGTTGGGAACCACTGGTCTGAAGTCCTTTGTGTGTGAGTGTGTGTGGGGGGGCTGGGGATTGAACCCAGGGGCATTCTACCCCTAGCCCATTATTGTTGTTGTTGTTGTTATTATTATTATTATTATTATTTTGGAACAGGGTCTCCCTAGGTTGCTGAGGATCTCACTAAATTGCCGAGGCTAGCCTCAAACCTGCGATCCTCCTGTCTTAGCCTCCCAAGTACTAGGATTACATGCGTGCGCCACCACACCCGGCTCTGAAGTTCTTCTGATCCTCCATTTTTAATGTGCACCGAGTCATTACCTTCACTGTTACTTCGGGGAAATTCTAGGGGGAGGGGGAGTTCTTTTTGTTCTGAAGCAATTTCAAACTTACAGAAAAGTTGCAAGCACAGTACAAAGATCATATTTTTCCTGAGACCTTTTGAGAGTAACTCTTATCCACCCTGAATACTTCAGGGTGCATTTTTACGTGACCGTAGCAGAATTGCCAGAACCAGGGAATTCATGTTGATTCGTAACCACCAACCGGCTCTCAGGCCCCAACCGGGTTTCTTCATTTGTCCCAATAATGTCCTTCACGGTGGAAGAATCCAGGTCAGGACCGCCTCCTGCCCTTGGTCGCCTGGTCTCGGGCGTCTCCTCCTGTGTGGGTCAGGGTCTAGTCTTTTCCTCCACTTTTATGGCCGTGACATGGGATGCAGTGGCAGCTGGTGAGTTGGTGGAAGCCCCGGACTTTGGTGCTTCCTGGTGAGTGGATTCAGGTCCTGCACCTTTGGCTGGAAGATCCCAGAAATTTGTAATGCCGGGCTCCTCTGAGGCATCCTGCTAGGTTTCCATTTGTGCCTGTGTGGTTCTTGTTACGGTTGTATCCAGGGCTGAGGGCTCTTTTCCTCCATTCAGCTAAAATTTGTTGAATCGGGAAATTAAAACCAACAGACAGCTCGGTTGCAGCTTCAAACAAATCTTTGTTACAAAGTCCGTAGGAAACAGAAAGGGAGAAGAAAAGAAGCATGCCTGGCAGACATGCTGGAGAGCCCAAAATGGAACTCTGGCCCCCTCTCTACCCTGGCCCTTAAATAGTTTTCTTATTGGTGTGTTGTTATCGGCGTTACCAAGGAAACGGGCTAGTAACTTATACCTTAAGCAGGCTTTAATGGCCTCTATGTATTCCTAAGGCTAAATGGTTTTAATTGCCTCTTATTATGGGTTCATCATTAGGACGAAGGGCAGAAAGAGGGGTAGGGGAGCTCTGAACAGGCCACGCTGTCTCCTCTCTCTGCCTGAGTGCCTGAGCAGCACCCAGACTCTGACTGCCTTTGATATTTTATCGGAAACTAATACCAGAGCAATTTTTCCATACCGGCACGGTTCTGTGTGCTTGGAGCACAGGTAAGGTGTGGACTGCGCTTCTGCGTTCAGGACAAGTCATTCCCCGTGGAAATGCCTGCCTTCTGGGTCGTGTCAACACCTGTGCTTTAGCGGGCTGTCATTTTCTTTGTATATTTATATCTGCACTTACCCAAGGATTCCTATTTCATTCTATGTGTTGTTACTTGTTATCACTTGATACCATCTTTGTAACAGATTAGTAGGTCCTTGTCCCAAACGGGATACGCAGAGCCCTCCTAAGCTGGCTCCTGAGTCCTTGTGACTGTCTATCCCTCTGTGCTTCAAGTACTTCTTCTTTTTTCTTTGGTAGTAGAGATGGAACCCAGGGGCGTTCTACCTCTGAGCTACATCCCCACCCTTTTTTAAATTTTGAAACACAGTCTTGCTAAATTGCTGAGGGCTTCACCAAACTGCTGAGGCTGGCCTCAAATCTGTGATCTTCCTGTCTCGGCCCCCCAAGTACTGGGGTTGCAGGCTGGCTTTGAGCACTTCTTTATTCTACAAAGCTTCTGTCCTCCCTCATCCCTGCCTCCTCCTGGGCCATCTTTCCAGTGAGCGCAGAGCGTGAGCCTCAGGGGGCCTGCGCCAAAGCCGGCCTAACCTCTGCGTCAGGCTCCTTCCTGGGGCTGTTCTTTGCACAGTGCTGGGAATGAAACTGACGGGCAAGGGCAGGGACGGAGGGACCAGGAGCTTTGAGCTGTTCGTCAGGACTCACGTGCCCCCTGAGAGCGGCCTGCAGGGCAGCCGTGGGATGCCGAGCGCTTGCCCGGGAGAGGGGGACAGCGCTGTACACTGTGTCCCGGGCGTGGGTCCTGGGCGCTGGGCGGGCTTCCGAGAAGACAGTAGTCATTCCAAAAAGTCAGGAAACCAATAACTAAAGACAGGCAGACTGAAGCAACATTTTTAGGGGAAAAGCGCTTACGAAATCTGACCTTGGCACTTGGTGAGATTTGCTTTGGGTCTTTATCAAAGTACTAGTGGATTGTAACATGGCAGAGGCCTTCTAGATTCTCCCTTTTTACCTTGATTTCCTTTCCTTTTCTGTACTGGGGATTGAACCCAGGGACATTTTACCTCTGAGCTATATCTGAGCTATACCTCCAGCCCTTTTTGTTTTTTATTTGGAGACAGGGTCTTGCTAAGTTGCAGAGGGTCTTGCTAAACTGTTGAGGCTGGCCTCAAATCTGCAATCCTCCTGTCTCAGCCTCCCAAGTACTGGATTACCAGTGTGCACTGCCCACCACACCTGACTACATTATTTTACACTTATTTCCATTATCCAATGCTGGTTTTCTTTTCTGCCTGATGGCATGCCAAACTGGGTTAATATCCTAGGCTTTGCCGGAACCCACTGCAGACCAGCGGCACCGTGGGCCCCTTGCCTTGGAAATATTTTAATTTGAAAAAATTCCAAGTATACTTCACTTTTTAGAAGAGTCTTAGATTTATAAAATATTTGAGTAGGCGGTACATGTTACAGTTTTAACGGCGCAGTGGGCTGTTTTCTTTGATTCAAATAGATATGTTGCGTCGGGAAATTAAAGAACTAATAGCTCAGTTGCAACTTAAGTAAATCTTTATTACAAAGCCAGTAGGAAATAGAAAGGGAAGAGAAGAAAAGCAGCCAGCGTGCCCAAAAGATACACGGGAGAGCCCGAAAATGAAATTCTCCCTCCTTAAAGATCCCGTCCCTTAAATACAGTTTTCTTATTGGTATGTTTATATTGGCGTTACCAAGACAACAGGCTCGTAACTTATTTTAGGCAGGTGGTATTATCTCTGGTTAGTGCACTAGTTAAGTGTAGATGTATCTTTTTCTACCTCTGCTTACATCCTGCATACCAAGGCCGGGTCATGGAGAAAAGTAGGGAAACAGAGGCACAATTGCAGCCAGTAGAGCTGTGCATAATCTCCAAGAGCAAAGCATAAAGCTTTGCTATCTCCATAGCTTTTAAGAAGTACCAGGCGAGCTGGGCGTGGTGGTGCACGCTTGTAATCCCAGTACTTGGGAGGCTGAGACAGAAGGATCACAGGTTTGAGGCCAGCCTCAGCTACTTAGTGAGGCTCTCTGCAACCTGGTGAGACCCTGTTTCAAAATAAAGAATAAAAAAATAGGACTGAGGGTGTAGCTCGGAGGTAGAATGCCCCTGGGTTCCATCCCCAGTACCACAAACAAAACAAAACAAAACAAAACAAAACAGTACCAGGCAGAGCTACTTGTGACCTTAGGGCTTTTAATTGCACATCTATGCATATGTATCTATGCTTTTATATATATATAAAGGCTAAAGGCTCTAATTGTCTCTACATTCTTACTGTGGGTTGACATTAGGGCAAAAGGGGATCTCTGAAGTGTAACAGGCAAAGCTGTTGTTTTCTCCCTCCCAAGTGCTTGTGCAGCACCCAGGCTCTGACTGCCTTTTACGTTTTTATTGGAAATCAATACCAGGGCAAGTTCCCAATACCGGCATAGTACAAGTACAGAATTCCTGTGTCCTTTATTGTAAACATCTTACATTGGTATGGTGTATTTATTACAACAAATGAATCAAAATAGATCCGTCTTTTTTTTTTTTTTTTTTGATACTGGGGATTGAACCCGGGGGGCATTCTGCCTCTGAGCTACACCCCCAGCCCTATTTTATTTTTATTTTGGAACAGGGTCTTGCTAGATTGGTAAGAGTCTCACTACTTGCTGAGGCTGTTTTCAAACCTGCAATCCACCTGTCTCAGCCTCCCAAATCCTGGGATTATAGGCATGTACCACCATGCTCAGCTGATTACATTATTATTATTATTATTTTTATTGGTGCATTGTAGTCATACATCTTTGTTAGGTACAAGCTGAGCTGATAAAGGCATACATGCACACATCTCTCATTTAACCCTTCCCCAATTCCCGCCCCACTCCTTCACCCTCCCTCCTTCTCAAGTTCAGTTTAGTGATTGACTTTGATATGTTTGTGAAAGTACATTACGTGCCCCCCCCATCACCTTCAGTTAAGTCACCTTCTTTGCTCATCTAAGGTTTCTCCTTCTTCGTCTGGAGTCCCTCTTATGTCTCACTTTCTCCCTGGCTTCTGCATATTAGGGAGAACATATGATTCTTTCCTTTTTGTGATGACTAATTTCACTTAGCATAATGTTTTCCAGTTCCATCCATTTCCCTGCAAATGACATGATTTTTGTTCTTCTTTATGGCTGAGTAAAATTCCATTGTGTACATATCCCATAGTTTTGTAATCCCTTCATCTGTGGATGGACATCTTGGCTGGTTCCATAGTTTGGCTATTGTGAATTGTGCAGCTATAAACATAGATATACGTGCATTGGTCTGGTAGTTTGGTTTCCATTCTTTTGGGTAGATACCCAGTAGTGGTATTGCTGGATCATATGGTAGGTTCATTCCCATTCATCTGAGGATCCTCCATACTGTTTTCCAAAGTGGTCGCACTTGAATACGTTATTATTGACGGAAGCCCACACTTTATTTGGATTTGCTTAGTTCCACCCAAGGTGCCAGGATCCCTCCCTCTTATATTTAGTGGTCAGGTCTCCTTAGGCTCCTCTGGCCTGTGACAATGGTCTCTTTCAGACTTTCCTTGACCTTTGTGGCCTTGACATTTTTCTGTGTGTGTGGGGGGGGAGGGGTACTGGGGATGGAACCCAGGGGTCTACGTACAACACGACTTAACACAGGTCACCTTCACTTCTGATGTCCCATTCTGTCTTCACAAAACCTTCCGATGTTGCTGTGATGGTCCCATTTTCCAGAGAAGAAGAGTGAGGCTCAGAGAAGCGAAGGAACACTGTGCTGGGTTTTACAGCCAACGAGGCCCCGCTATAGGACAAGCTAGGCTGCCTCACTTTTCAGCATTTGGCTCATTTTCAATTTGGAGGTTATTATAAATGTCACCCCTGTGCACAGCCTTTGTGTCCTCTTTAAGATTACTTCCTAGCCGGGCGTGGTGGCGCACGCTTGT